>VZTB01003836.1:331627-370458 GCA_013397245.1 Thryothorus ludovicianus
GAGGCGGGGGCCGGCGGGGCCCGGGCGGAAGCGCGGGGAGCGGGGCCGGTGTGCGGGAGGACGGCGAGGGGCGCCCGGGGCCCGCGGGGCGGAGGGTGAGGCGTGTGTGTGTGCCCGCGCCCAGCGATGAACTTGGTTCTCAGCAGCACTTCCCATCCGCCTTTCGAGGCGGCTGGTTCCCTTCCCTGAGGCTCTGGGCGGTGGGGGCCCAGGGGGCCCTCTCCTCTTTGGCCTCTGCCGTTCGAGTCCCGTTCAGGATAGGGCGCGATTAAGAGTTCACTGTACTTGGTTTTTCTTTGTTTGCTAATAATTTTCACTTAGTCGAGGTTTCATATAGGAAATTGACCTTTGCGACCCAGGCATCCCCCCTTAGCAGTTCCACATAGGAGGAGAATCCCCCTGAATTCACTAGAAAGTTGTTTGTGGAAATCTGGTTTAAAAGCACAGTGGAGCTGTAAACTTAAGTTGGACTAAAAAATTTCTGTGCAGTTGCCAGGATTTGAAGGGAATTTTTTTATGCCCTAGTTGAAGACATGATCCTGTTTTGGGATTCGTGCTGTCAGTGCTCACACTTGCTGTAGATGGTGACAGTGTTGGAGTTTTTGGTGTAGTCTCGAACAATATGTGGCTGTTTGAGTCTCAGTCCTTTTAACAACACCGTGCTCAGTAAATGCTGTATGCTGCAAATAGGTCAAGTGGCAGACTTGAGTTTTAAGAGCTTTTTTCAGTGTCAGTGCCCAAGGTGGAAACAATTCTGCTTGTGGCTCAGTGTGTCTGTCAGACAAGGGAAGCACACAGCTGAGCAGGTGGGGATCAGGAGGAAGCTACATTGCAGATTTACATACATATATACATATATTAACCCAGTAGTGCAAATATGGGAGAACTGCTGTAAGTAAATACTGGATTAAAAAAATCCTTACACGTGTAGTATTGAATCGCATTCTTCCAGACTGTTTTTGTCCCTTTTCAAGGTCATATGCTAGGAAAAGATAAAAGATTTATTTTAAGCTTTTGCTGAGTAATACAGACTTGTGAGACATACGTCTCTCTGCAGGTTGAAGAGTGTGTTTCAGAATTTTTCCTCTTGGGAAAACTAATGTTGAAGCAGCAATGTGTTGCCTTTAAATTACATTTCATCCTTGTGAATGTAACTTAATGCTTTCATACATGAAGAAATTATAATTACGTCATGGGGTTTTTGAGACGGAAAAGCCTGGGATGTCTGTTTCAAAGTTGTGACTACTCTGTATTTTAACTTTGTAACAAAGTGCACATAGCTTAATTTCTTTCTTTTATCTTGATCTGAAAAATACAGATTTTATTGTGATAATTTGCATTAAGCAGATTTTCACTGGCTTTCATCAGGCTTCTAAAGTGAAATACTGTGATAATTTTAAGATTTCCTTCTCTAACATAATACATCTCTTTAATTATGTATTCTATGGAGTCTTACATTTGTAACTGTAGAAATAAGGCTGAATCATACCTTTAAAAGGGGTAAAGGATATAAAAACCTGTCCTTTTCTACTTCTAATTACAGAATTTCACACAATAAGGTTTCCAGCTATTTGAAATAAGTGTTTTGCACTCATATGAAAAGAAAATTTTATGTTTCTTTATAAATAAACTTTGTTTTCTTGTCACGGGAAATGGAGGCAGTGTACCAGCCATAGCATGGTCATCAATACATTGTCTATTCTCTTTTTTCTCTCCACTTGATGTACATAATTTATAGGTTTTTTTCTGATATTACTTAGTGAAGTTGGCTTCTATTTAAGTTTAAATAGGGTGTGTTTCAGTTTGGTTTGGAATTCCTGTTAGAAATAACCTGGTCCAGACAAAAACTTTCTTGTCCTGATTTAACTTAATTAGTTAAAACTAAACTGAAGGTTCTCTTGTCTGTAGGCAAGTCTTGATCCTTTGAACATTGGTTCTCAGACCTGTTTGAGATGATGTTGTGCTGTAGTGTCCATTTTGTGAACAGCTGAATTATCTTCTCTCCTTTTACCCTTGGAAACAGTAGTTGCTTTACTAAAAACATTAATTTCCCACCTTGGAATCTTGGATCCATAATGGGTCATAGTCAATGACAGTCCCTGTTCTTGTTTCAGTACCTGCTGCAAGTGACCTTGGTACTTGCCAGGAGTGTAAAGCAATCAGAATCCAAATTGTCTGACTGTGTAAATTTATTGTGCTATTTTGGTACCGTAGCAGATGTGTTCATTAACCTCATGAGGAAAACTTACCTATATGTCTGCAGATTGTGGTGTGTTGAGGTATTTTTTTCTGCCCTTTAATGATATAAAGCCTGGGAGAAACACGTTTTGTGAAAAGCAAGAGCAGTCAGATGAGTTGTGGCACCTTAAACAAGAAGTTGCTTTGTGTTGTAGAGTTGGTGAACTAACCTTGAATATGGCAACTTGGAGTTATTGGGACATTGTGCTTCACTGAATGGCTTTTGTGATAATTGTCTCAGAGGAATTGCTATATTAAGTCAGATAATTTTTATCATTGTAAGACTCTTTCTGGAGGTATAAGCTACTTTGGATAACACATGTTCCTTTTTCTTAGAACCAACACAGATATACAGATTTCTACGTACCCGGAATCTAATAGCAGTGAGTAATTGGTTTTATCACTCCTTTACTTTGTACTTGTAGAAAATTTTACTGAAGCATAACCATTTTCTATTTTTTTCCCCCCTGCAGCCAATATTTTTGCACAGAACTCTCACTTACATGTCCCACAGAAACTCCCGAACAAATATCAAAAGGTAAAACTGTTTTTATAAAGTAATCCTAAAATGTTCACCAAGTAGCAGAAATCCAAAAAGCAGTGGAGGGTGATCTCCTGTTTAGTTTTTGAAGAACTTTAAAATGCATTCTTGAGTGTACAGTTGATTTCTGAGACCTAAGGGATTTTTTGCAGTGTTAAGTGTGTGTGTAGCTTTATCCATGTGACTTCTGTGGATACTGAGAGTATTCAAATGTGGAGAGATCTCTGCAGAATCCTCATTCTCCCATGTTTGTTTTCTATTTTGGAGGAGAACTTACGAAAAAACCCAAACAAAACTGTGTTACATCCCAGCTCTTGTAATCAGTGGTGCTTAATCATCATCATATGAAACATTGTGTTTTAAACTGTAGCTTAACCACTTGTTTTTGAAAAAACCAAGACCCAAACAGAAAACTATTGGCTTTGTTAGTTATTCTTGAAAGAATACAGTCATTATATCTGTATTTATTTTACAAGCTGTAAAATGAAACAGGTCTGTTTGTCATATTTTAGAGGAACTCCAGCAAATACTTTAAAAAGGTTGCTTTGATGCCTGAGAGATGGGCATCAGTTTTGATATTGCAAAATAGTCACTCCTGTCATGTGAGGTGCTACAGCTGCCTTTCAGTGGACCTGAAAACACAGAAACACTGCAGAGGGACAAGTGCTGTGTACATTATTTATTAGCAGAATCACAAGGCCCTTCCAGTTACTTCCCCTTCACTGAAAATCCTTTGTTACAGTTTAGGCTCTTTAGTAACCTGAACATTTAGTTAAAAATTATTTTAGCACCTAAGTTTTTAGTGCTTAGAAACTGTTGCTGTGGGACTTAAGTGTAACAAATATGCAACAAAATGTGATTATGAAGACAATTCTAGTTTAAGCTTTGTATTTATATCTAAGGGAGGTAATATTTGCATGATCTGTTGATCAGTAGAATTTGCGTATTTTTATTTAAATTAAAGGAGCTGTTTATGGCATTATTGGATCTCTTGGATATTGTTTAATGCTCCTGCTCTGAGTTTTAATGCCACACTATAACTTTTTCTTAAAACTGTGTCCATAACAATATGACTTCAGGTACTTGGGACAGGTAATGATCAGATTTATTTATTTTTTTAAACTTGAAGTTGCAGCTTAGTCTTTCTTATAAAAGTTACCAAAATGTGTTTTTTGCTTATTTTAAAGTGAATCAGAACAAAATGTTAAAAAATTTATTTCAGGCTCTTTTGTTTTTTGTGGTTTAGTTTTGTTTGGTTTTTCTAACTAGAATTGTACTACAGGAAGTTCTTGTTTATAGTTTACATTAATTCATTATTTATTGAAATGTGTGTGTTATCTCAAAGTGTTCTGTTGGGTATCTGCTGTACTTGCTGGGAAGCAAGACACAATTTTTTGCCTGTGCATTGTTATCCACTGTTCCAAATTCCAGTTGATTCAGCTGCACAGGTAATGCTTGATTTCTGTTTGAAACACTGATTTTTACCAGTTCCCTTAACACTTTGTTTTAGAGCTACGAGTTAAGTTGGGAGGTGTTCTAATAACAGACAGATTACAGCTGTTTCTTTCAACAGTTCTGAGGATGCTGACTTAGTGGAATCATACTTGTAATTAAGTCTAGGAAGATGAAATAAAATGTTTCAGTAGGTTTTCTTTTTAAAACCCAATAATGCAACAAAAGTGGGCGAGCATAGTTGAAAGGGGAAAAGGCAGAAAGTGTTTGTGGAGTGTGTTCCCCCTGGGTTCCCTCTGCCCTTTCCATGCTCAGTCAGTACTGTGGCCCTTCTCTTTCAGCCTATTTAGAACCACAGAAGTTGTAATTTAAAGGT
Organism: Thryothorus ludovicianus; assembly: GCA_013397245.1. Taxonomy (NCBI): domain Eukaryota; kingdom Metazoa; phylum Chordata; class Aves; order Passeriformes; family Certhiidae; genus Thryothorus; species Thryothorus ludovicianus. Next base: position 336,235 of record VZTB01003836.1, read on the forward strand.
AGTTTGGACTTAGAGATTGGTGAAAGAGTCTGAACTGCACTTCCTGAGGGGATTAGCAGGATTCTTGTTTGCTGATCTGTGCTGGTAAACACATACAGATATGAATAATATCTGAATCACTATTCTTCATTCTACACAAGTAGTTAAGGTCTATGATCTCATTGTTTTGGTGAAAAGGGACTTTGAAAGAGAGAAAATAACTGAACTAGAGAAGATCATCCTGAGGTTTATATTAAGAAAAATCTATGTTCTGGTTTCAGTACAGTGAAAGTGTTAGTAGAGTTCTCTTTGCAAAGAAGTCTTTTCTGGAACTGCATCACTGTTTGCCTGCTTATGTGGACTATACCTGTGCATTAATTTATTCCCCTAGAATTTCTAAATGTTGCCATTGTTGAATTTCTGATAATTGTTTTGATTGCCATTTCAGTAAACAGTATCATAAGTAAAATATAAAGAACTATTCTCCAGACTTAATACACCTTATTTAAAGAACAGTAACTATGACTCCACATCTTTTACCTCCAGCTCTATGATAGTCTGAGAAAAATGCAAGACAAATTTATCACTTGGAAGTAGGGAACCAAAGCTGTATTTTTGCTGGGAAATTATCCATTGATATTGCTCCACTTGTTTAATACTGAAAAAGTGTTTAGAGAACTTAGAATGCTTAAAGCATAGGGAATAGTTAATGGCATGTGCCAAGCTGGGCTATAAAGGCAATGAATAGAGGGGATGGGCTTTGCTCAGCTGCTACTTGATGGAGAGCTGAACTGGACTTTGTATCTCTGGGTCTGTCTTCAGGTGTTGGTATATTATTAGACCAAAGGATAGTGTTGGAAAGAAGTTACTAACTGTTAAAAAAATTGCTTCACACACAGCATTTGGATAAAGGAATAATTATATTATATATTGGCAAAATTGTGGCATGCTATGATGTGACTTCTCATACTTTGCTAATTATTACTTTTCTTGTCTGGAGTAAGAGTGGGTGGAGATAGGAATGCACAAGATGCACATACTTGTTACACAAGTAAATGCTGTCTTGAATATCCTGAGCATGAGGGATGGTTATTACAAAAACTGAATTTTGTCTGTTTTGCATGGGAACGTGGTAACATAAATAGTAATTAATTTTTGAAGGAATTTCTGCTCTTACAAGTTAACGTCAAAGGCAAAAATTTTTTAATGGTTGCTATTTTTAGTTTCTCAGGTTTATTTTTTTTTTCTTTTTGGAGAACCTGAATCTGGATTTAGCAAAAGTTGTGCTGCTGTTCCTTTTGGATCAATAATGGCCACATACTAAATACAAGTTGTGTCAGATGTTAGTATATTTTATGGAAGATTGCTAACTTTCCCCCATTCTGGGATTATGTTTGTCTCGTAGCTGGTTTTTGGCTCATATTCTGCTCATGACATAACTTTGCTCTAAATCTGTTCTAAGCAATTCCTCAGACTGGAGAACGCCCTCTAAACTTGCTGCCCTGCAGAACAGTGGCTGATTTTGATGAGCTGGAAAAAAGTGCACACACAGAGACATTTTTTACCTTAGAATCTGAAACTTTTAACAAATTTTTCTGTTCTTAACATCTCTTGCTTTAAAGTTGAGCACTGCAATGTTCATTAACAGTCCCACGTTTTTGTGTAGGTGAGTCAGTCCTTCAGTCTGTCGTATGTGTGAATCTTGGGCTGAGTAGAGCTTTGAAGCAGTGATGCTTTACTACACAGATCATAATTGTTTTTCTCTGTTATCTGAGTGCAGCCCTGTAGTTTTTGTTGCTCAGTGGTGCTGTTTAGTCACCCTGTGATGTGTAACTCAATCATTCACAAGCATTACACACTGACTGTGGACAGGGTGACATCAGTGCTCCTTCAGTCAGGGTATTTCTGCAGACAAATGCTTCGCACTTCCCCAGAGCACAGCATTATTCCCTCTGCAAGAAATCCAGTGTTGGAAACTGGTTGTGTTCTTCTAACTCCATTTTTCTAAGGTATAAATGTAAAAGCACTCTTGCATTGTCAAGTGCAGTTTTGTGGGCATCTAGATCCAAGTGTTAACTTGCCTTTAATGAAAAATGGAAAGATTATTCTGTAACATGTTGAATAGCTTCTGCTCATGAGTGTTCCTTATTTAGCAATGAACATGAAATTGTATGTATGGTAGAACAGGCTGAGCCTCTGAGTGTGAACAGACTGATGTCAGAATTATAGAGAGGAAGGATTTGAAGTGATTATTCTCTATGACATTGTTGTCACTGGTTGTCATTGTTCCCTGTTTCCTGTGAATGTGCTCCAAAGGTAGCTTCCAAATTCATTGCTCTTTGCATTGTGTCCATTTAATAGAAATGTGTGGAGAAATAAGGGTTTGGGGTTTTAATTAGGCTTTTAATTCTTTTGTCCTATAAGGTTTTGAATGTTTTTCATTATTATGATCAAGATTGGAATAGTAGTGACTAAGGGGCTGACATGTCAATTCCTGGTATGTATAAATGTCAGTAAAACAGGAAGATTTTCTTTGACAAAGCTGAAATGTGGTTAAACATGTTCATTGCAAGGGTTTCAATATGATGCTGTTAAATTAAACTTCTTACAGAGCAGTAGGATTACTGTTGCAAGGTCTGGGTTTAATTCCTTGTATTATTTTTTATACTGGTTGTGTCCCTCTCAACACTGGAAAGGTCTAAAAAAATCTCTAAGTGTCTGAAGGGTGTTTTCTGAAGAGAAGGTTAAAATGGTGATATAGACAGTTTTAGCTGGAAAATCAAGTCAAAGCTCAGGCTGAATACATTTTTTTGCTGTAAGTTATAGATACAGTGGCTGTGTAAAACTATTATTTTTGTTTTTTCCTCACAGGAAAACATTCAAAGTAGATGACATGTTATCAAAAGTAGAGAAAATGAAGGGAGAACAAGAATCTCACAGGTACTGTCCTGCTCTATATTTGTGTGTGGGTACAAATGAGTACATGCATGGGCTGGATCAAAAGTCCTTTTGTCTGAGAAAGTGCAAGTGATAAAGAGTCATTACTTGAAGGTACTTATTTGAAATGTTACTTCCAGAATGTTAAAATATGTGTATGTGTGCTGGTCACTTGGAGAAAAGCACTATTGGGATAAACTTTCAGTATTTGTTGTGACATCTCTTAGAATTTGTATAGAAACCTCAAATAGGTATTTGCCTTAACTTTGTTTTTAAGAGTGTCAGTTGTGTCAGTAAGTAATCTGTGTGTGTTGGAATTAAAAGTAAAAAAATGAGGTGGATTTGGGAAAATATCATGAAGTTTTATTACTCGGAGTTTATGTTGTATACTTGCTATTTTTAACCTGTTCTTTTCCCAGAGTGTTTGTAAATCATTAGACTACTTCAGAGGCAGCTGTGCTAGATACAGTGTAGTCTGAAACAAACTTAAGAATTTTGCATTCTAAGAGGTTTTATGGATTTACTGTATATTATTTTTCTTAATTATATTTTGCTCCATATATTGTGGTTAGTTGCTTTGTTGAAACAACATAGAATATTCATTTGTGTGTGTTGTTTTTCGTGCTTTCAAAACAATCAAAAATGTGTTTTAGTGTGGAAAAGTAACATGGATGAGTGGTGCAGGTTGGTGTAGATAGAGTCCTTTGAATGCTTGAGCTGTTAGGCAGTTCTGTTGATCATCTCAGAGCTCTTGGGAATGTTGGAGTTTAAAAATAAGTGGAGTGTCAGGTTGGATCTGCCTGAGAAATGAAGATGCAAAAAGTTGTGTCTGGTGGTGTAGTGGGACAGATTATATTTTGTTCAATGTGCACTTCAGAAATACTATGTGGTTTTGAGACCTTTTTTAATCTATATTTATGAATACTTGTTTTAAATGGAAATATGCCCTGAATTTTACTATTTGAAATAAGATAGGTTTGTGGTCAGCAGAGTAGTCTAGGCTGTGGAACAAAACAGATGCAATTATTATTATTTTGATTGCAGTTCTTATGAATGATAAGGACTTGATATAATTGACACTTTATTTCTAAAGGTGCAGGTTCCCCCTTGTAAAGATTTGCATAACCAAGCTTAAAATACTTGTTGGTTTGATTTTCTTTTAATTTACACCAAGCCCATGGTCCAGGGTGAAATTCTAGAAAATTTCCACCAAAAACTGAACTCTGTTGCTGATGACTTTCCAACAAATGTGTTTGCCTGCCTGTGAAGGCAAGATCTCCTGTCTTCAGACAATGTTCTTCTACTGTAGTGTTTAATTTTTATTTTTTTAAATGTATCACATGATAGAGTACACAGAGAGAAAGAGTCTGTGAAGAGAAAACTGATGTTCAGTTCTGCATCAACTGCAACTGCTGTATCCAGGCAGTTTCCAAGTGAAAAGGATGGACTGAAGCATTACAGTTCTGTACTGAAAATCAGTGAAGTGGTTGCTGTGAGAAGAAAACACTTGTTCTAACATTTTTTTATTTTTTTTTTCCCCTGTTTAGCTTGTCTGCTCATTTGCAACTTACATTTACTGGGTTCTTCCATAAAAATGGTATGTTTGCCAATTCATTCATTCATTCCACTGTTAATTTGTATAACATCTTTGAAATTAGTAGGGATCTGTGAGGGGAATATTTCAATGTTTTTACTCTCCACTATTTGGATGCAGGTTTAATTTACTTGTTCAGTCTATCTCATTAGTTATAATTCAGTAGTGCTTTAGAAATGTAGTGTAACAAGCCTTCAGGGTTTTAGTCAAAACAGTGATTTTGAGAAATACTTCAAGCCATCATCCATTCAAACTGAAACAGACCTTGAAGAAAGTGATTCTTCCCTGAAGAATGTGATTTTCTGGGATTATGTCTTTGGTGTTTGAAGCAGCTTTAAAAAAACCACAGCCCTCAAATTGTTGGAAGAGTCATTGATTTCTACTTCAAAATGGAGGTGTAAGAAAAAAAAATTGTCAAGTTGAGTCTAGAAATGAAGGGAAGGCCATGGCAACGATTATAACAGCCATGGAAATCATATTTTAGTGACTTGAAGTCATTCCTCAGTGTCTTTCAAGCACATAAGGATTTGCCTCTCAGTATCAGAATATTGGACTTCCTCAGCCAGAATGAAGAGTTCTATTGCTCTGAGAGCAAAAGCTGTTTGCCCATTAAAATAAAACTATATTTCTAATTTTTTTGGTTGCCATTGCTGGTGGCACCACTGGCAGCAGCTGCCTTGAAGATTCCAGGCTCTAAGAAATTTATTGTGCAGTCTCTGAAACAAAGTCTTATTTTCTAAGACTTTTTTCAAGCTCATTCTAGAGTCCTTTAACAGTTATTGTGCATTTATTTAGCCTTGCATAATATTTAAGGAAGGGGTGGTGTAATTTTGTCTTGTTTTCCTATTTGATAGAATCTGGATCTTAAACCCAAATTTTAAGTTTGCAAGATGTAAAGAAAAAAAAATTGGGGAAAATAATTTGACTCATCTGTAATTAGTCTATTCTAACTGTCCTTAAATCTACCTATAACATTTTTCTCAGTTATAAAAAGATAACAAGCTTGCTGTTTTAAACTTTGGAGGTCAACTATGCCTTTTAATCAGCTAATATGAGAATAATTAGGGTATATTTTCAAGTGGAGCTTTGTAGTAAGTTTGGGGAGAGTTGAAACTAAGAATGTAGTTAGAGGTCTTTGTACCTGGGAGGTGCCTGTGGTTAAAAAGTAATTAGACATGGATTTATATAATTGGATAGATCTTCTCTATTTCAGAACTTAAAATACTTTTCTGTTTAGATAAGCCATCACAAAACTCAGAAAATGAACAAAATTCTGTAACTCTGGAAGTACTGCTGGTGAAAGTTTGCCACAAGAAACGAAAGGTAAAAATGATCTGACAGATTATATAATATAATATACATTTAATATACCTTAAAGCAAAATGTTCACCTGCTTCTAGAATCTCTAAGTAACACATCTATACAGTGGTGCTTCTGTTGAAATTAGCCATTAAAGTTAAGAACTAATGTATTCAAGTTGTCTTCTATTGGATTTTGCCCTGCTTTGTGAGAGAAATGAGTTTCAAAAAACATTCAACTTAGTTGATTGAATTCAGCATGTAAATCACATCCACTCATTGTGAATTTCAACCACTTCTGGTTTTACCTCAGTTTTTGTATGTCACATCATTAAAATGTTTATTCTCTTGTGATGTCCAGAGGCTTCAGGAGTCCAGGCAATAATAAAGTAGCCTATGCCTTTCAGAGTTTAGGAGTAAAAAGGAACAAATTGTAATTATTTAGAATTCCTCAGTCATCTGCCACCTCTTGTCTCTTTCCTTGCTTTTTCTCTACCTGTGTTTTTTGGTTTGATTATTTCAATTATTGCAGATTTTAGCTACCAGGAATCATAAGCAATTTTATATTTATTTTTAAAGCATCTTTGAATTTGCTTGCAGTTTTAGCTGTGCTTATTTCACATGAGTTGGCAGATTATCTTCCCAGCTATGAGAATATGGGAGGCTCAGTAATACTTTAGGTTTTAACCAGAAAGGGAAAGATTTGCAGTCAGAGCTGTATGTTCTTCCCTAATGCTAGGCTGATTTGACAAGTTTTTAAGAATTAATACTATTTCTAGCCAATTTTGTAAATTATTATAGTATGGATAAATGTAGTGAGATCAGGAGGTGCTAATGGCTATTCCAAGTGTTCTGCTACAAGTTTCATATTTAGGTCATCTTGTCTTGTTTTCCCAATTCTACACAATATTCAGTGATCTCTTTGAGAGTTGACTGTATATAATAAATCCTAGGTAAGTGGTTCTTTATCTCACAGATAGCACAAAATGCACTTTGAAATATTGCAAGGAGAAGATAGGAAGCCCTTGAAAAATATATATATAACCAAAACATATAATTTCTTCAGGTAAACAGAATTAAATTAGTATTAATGACTGTTCTACAATATTTTTAAGTGCCTCGTGTTAGTATTATTTTAATCACATAGAGAAAGATGGCTGCTGCCAGAAGGGGTTATAGAATGCCAGTTTTATTTACACTTACAAATATCTGGGTTTGCATTTAAAATCTGGGATTGTTCCAGATTTTTTTATTTATATCTGTTACAAGGCTTATTATAAGACTTATTTTCAAAAGTTGGCAGAACAAATACAGTTTAGAAATGACATCAGTTTAAATACTTAATGTCTTTATTTTGAAGTCTAAAAACCTGAACCCTATCTTTCTTGTTTTGCTGCAGGATGTCAGTTGTCCAATAAGACAGGTTCCTACAGGTAAAAAGCAGGTGCCTTTAAACCCAGACCTCAGCCAAATAAAACCAGGCAACTTCCCATCACTTGCAGTTTCCAGCAATGAGTTTGAGCCAAGCAACAGCCACATGGTGAAGTCTTACTCATTGTTATTCAGAGTCACTCGCCCAGGAAGGAGAGAATTTAATGGACTGATCAATGGAGAAACTAATGAAAACATTGGTAACTTCAGATTTTACATCTGCTTCTGCAGGGTTTGTCTTGGGGCACCTCTGGAGCTGTCTTGATGAGCAGTGTGGGTCACACTGTGACAAGGGCCAGTAGTAACTGAGTGATTGAGCTTTCATTTGTTTGCAGTCTCTTTTGAGATGGGGCAGAAATTCAGCTGGTAGCTGGAAATTGTGCTTCTGGTTTTGTGAAAATTTAACAGTGCTTGTTACTAAGGTGATGTGAGGCAATCCTGTTAAAGGGTGAGCAGTGCAAGAGAGCCCTGTGGTCACTGAGAGTGTCATTGTTCCTCCACCAACACTGGTCACTGCTGACTCACTCTGGATGCTATCAGTGTTTCTCAGCAAAATTAAATGACAAGCCAATAGAATAATACCTCAATAACAAATTTTAAAAGGTTATTTTCTTAATCCTGTTAAGATGTGTTACAACACAAATGTTACAGCCTTGGAGAGTACATGCAGAATGAAAAACTTTTTCTCACTGTTTTATAGCCACAAGAGGAGGAAGATCAAATCCCAAATTCTTTATGCTGACAGAATAATACAATGAAATTATAAATACATGAGAACATACCTAAAATATGATTGCTGTTAAGCTAAGTGCTCTTTTATTGCATTGTCCTTCTCTGTTGTATGGCACATGTATGACACAATCAATAGCCAGTTTTATTTGTGAGTGCATAGAAACAGTTGGATCTTTTGAATCTGTGCTTTATATAATGATTGAATACCATATTTCTTATGTGCAGATGTCAATGAGGAGCTTCCAGCCAGAAGAAAAAGAAACTCTTCAAATCGTGAAGATGGGGAAAAGACATTTGTAGCACAAATGACTGTATTTGATAAAAACAGGTAATATTGTAAAAACAAATAGAGCTTCTATTAATAATTAGAAATTTGATAATAAACCTAATCTGTTCTTTGTTAGAGTGTAAGTTGTCTTTGGCTACATTTTAGTTGTTATTTACAATAAGAACTTAGGCTTGTTATGTTTTTTTGTAAAAATACTTCAGGTTTCATAAAACATTTTATTCTGAGACCTATTCAATGATTACTGTAAATAGTTCCTGTCTGTGAACTTGAATATTGTCCTGTCTGTTCCTTGCCTGTTTTTAACAGATGTAATTTCTCTGGTTCTGTTAAAGATTAGCATAATTAAAAAGTTAAACTAAGAAAAGATCTCTGAAATACCCTTGCAGCTTACACCTTGTTAAGTGCCATGATTTTTTCCATGCCCAGACTGCTGCTGATGTAGTTACAGGTCTCATTCTGCTGACAGCTACAGAAGACATCAGTTCTTCATTACTACAGGACAATCAAACAAGTAGTTAAAATTGTAACAGGCTTACTCTGTCATGTTATTTAATTATTTATTATGATACTGCTTAATGTATTTCAAATAAGGTGGAGTGGGATGAGCTCACGTGTGGATAGCTTAGAGCACTCTAGATCCAGCTCAAAAGATAAGGACCAGACCATTTCCTAGGTGGACATTTTGGTTGTTTGTGCTGCAAAGGATCATAGTGCCAGCAGCCAAAATACAGTACATGAAAATAAGAGTTCTTCCCATGGCAAATGCAGGTCCCAGGGAGAGGTGGGTATTTAGATGATTTCTTTAGCAATAAAAACAGAGCTGGAAGAAAAAGCTGCTTAAACCAGCTCCAACTAATACTGACAAAGTGGTTATTTATCCAAATAGGGTTTTAGAAGTGTATTTTGAGAAGAGTTTGGTTTTTGAAGAAATCTCCTTTTCTAATCTCTATCTTCTAAGAAGTCTTGACAGTGTTTTGTTCTTTTGTATTACTTAATTCCACTGGAGAACTTCAATATGCTAAACAGGATATGAACATTAGATGGTTTTGTAGTGATGATGAGCAAGGATGATCTCAGGCATGCTGTTGTATAAATGAGACTGATTTGCAGCAGAACCAAATAATGCCTAAAAATGTATGTGTTTTTTGTTTAGTCTTTAACATTTTTCTTTGTTATGGATGATGTTTGTTAAGATTTAGACCTAGTCAAATGAATTTGCCTGAAAGTGCATCTTTAGGCTCATGGAAATTTAATTACTGTGAAATAGTGCATTTCAGTGGACAAACAATAAAAGAGCTTTTTTACACATAATACAACTATTGTCTTGACAGACGCTTGCAGCTTCTGGATGGGGAATATGAAGTGGCCATGCAGGAAATGGAAGAGTGTCCCATTAGCAAGAAAAGAGCAACATGGGAAACGATTCTGGATGGGAAGGTATGGTTTGTTCTAGTGGCCAAGAGACCTGTCTTTGCAGGAAATAATTCTCTTTGGGAATGTATGGACATGCATGTTATTTTAGCTCTCAGTTTAGAAAGCTTTGGCTACACTGGGTCATTAATATAGGCAGATGTCAACTACTGTAAGTATGGCAGCTGTCTCTTTTCAGTGACTTCTGAATTCCTGACCTAGAAAATCAGGCAGTTAAAATGCTATTCTAACAAACTGGACATATCAAAGAGGAGAAAACTATAGAATATTTAAGGGGAAGAAAGAGAAACCCAGACAGATGTGATCTTATGTATCTTATTTTAGGAGAATGCTGATAAAATGTAATTATGAAAAGAAGAGGATGTATCAGTGTAGGAGGAAGGGTTGAGGAGAGAGAAGTTGTTGACTGAGGTGAATCAGCAGTGATGCAGTGACTGTATGCACTTACACAGTCATACTCACATATCCTGAGAGAGTATGAGGTGTAAGTGATTGAAAAGAAGAACATGAAGATTCCAGATGGCTGCAACTTGTTTGTGTCTCAGCATAATCATACAATTATGCAAAAAGCAGAGATGATCCAAATTATATAGTAAAAGTACAATTATAAGCTCAACTATCCTGATCAGCCTTTACTTGCATTAAAATAAATGACATCAGTCTGCATTCTGTGAATATTTTCTCATGATTGTTTTTGTGAAGACACTTATTCTGCTGGGGTTTTTTATTTTCCCCACTCTCCAGAGGTTGCCTCCATTTGAAACATTTTCTCAGGGACCTACACTTCAGTTTACTCTTCGTTGGACAGGAGACACAAATGATAAGTCTACAGCTCCTATAGCTAAGCCTCTTGCAACACGAAATTCTGAAAGCCTCCCTCAAGAAAACAAGCCCAATTCTGTTAAACCTACTCAGACTATAGGTAAGCAAACTTTGGTTTTGCTGCTGAATAATCATCTGCTTAACCCTTGTGTGCTTATGGCTCACTGGTGCAGCTGCTTCAGGTCATTCTCAACAGGACAAAGCAAAACTGAGTGGGCTTTGTATCCTATCTTTTGTAAATTTTTTAAGGTTAAAAGCTAAACATCAGGACAATATTAAAGTGATTATATACAATGGTTGTAAATCCTGCTGTGAAATACATTGGGGAAAACCCATCACTAGGGTTTCTGGGATTGTCTGGTTTGCCTCACTCACTCCAATTAGTGTTCTGTAAGTTTCTGAATTTATAGGTGCCCTAATTTCAGGTGGAATAGAGTTAATTTTCTTCTCGGTGGCTGCTTTAGTGCTGTGTTTTAGATTTAGGATGAGAATAATGTTGGTAACACTGATGCTTTAGTTGTTTAGACTAAGTCAAGGACTTTGCAGCTTCTCACACCACCCCACATCAAGGATGCCAGGGAACACGAGGGGCTGGGAGGAGACAGCTGGGACAGTTGAGCCATGCTGGCCAGAGGGATATTCCAGCCTGTGGGGCTTCATACTCAGTGTAGAAACTAGAAGGAAAACTGGCCTCGATGCCATCTTTATTTTTTCTCACTCCCAGTTGTTTGTGATTTTGGATTAGAACCTTGTGTAGGCAGGTAAAGCTCAAGGACATCTGGAAAACTTCAGTTGTACAGAGAAAGACAGGCTGCACCTGTTGTTTCAACACCTATGAACACACCTAGATTCTGGATTGGCACCCAGTTCACTTCAGAGTGATCAGCATTGCCAAGCTTGTAACTGGACTGGGACTCGCAGAGTAAGGAAACTTCCAGGTCCCTCTTGTAGAAGTGGTTATCTGGTGCTTCTCTGCAGTGATTCTGTCCCCTGGCTTAGTCTCTGGGGTGTGCAGTGAGGCACCACCAGTGGAGAGCTGATAGTGCTTTGGAGAACTTGTCCAAAATGGCATTTCAGTCTGAGTTTGGTGATGTTTTGGAGATGCAGTAGTGACAGCAGGGAAATTACTATTATGAGAAAAGCACTGCTGTTCCAAACGTGGTTTTTATGCAGTTGTGTTACAGTAAATGTTGAGAAACTTTAATGTTGGACTTTCTAAGAGTAGTGATTCTTTGTGCTGCTTTTACAGCTTTAGTGTGATTAAAAAAAAAAAAAGGACAAGAAGAATTTCACCCTACCTGTGCAGAAACCAATGTCTAGAATGACCCTTAACACCCTCAGCCAACCTACAGGCAGCTTTCTTTTTGGAAAGAGTGCAAGAATATTTAAATAAGACTGATACTTGAGTATTTTACCTGAGCCAGGGATTGCAGACACTTGGGTTTCTTCCTTTAGGATGAATGGCTGACAGTGCACACAAACATGAAATAATTCCAGCAGAACCTAGAAGATCCTTGAACATTTGCTGTAGGAATTGTTCTGCTTTCTCTTTACTTCCTTGTACCAGGCTTCCCAGTATTTTAGAATTTCTTGGAGACCTGTATTGTAATTTGTTAGGCAGGTTTTATGCTCAGACTTGCAAAGGAAATGAGAGTTGAGTTGGCTAACTCCAGAAGGTGTGCAGTATTTTACTGTAACAAATGTAGATGCAATAGGAACATGGCAAGACTGCACTGCCAGTGTAACCTGAAACTCATTTTTTCTTCCATCAGAAAAGCTGAATATTCAGTAAATTGATAAAGTTACAGCCAGAGCAACCTTCTCACATAGAACAGCCAATTCTTATACACAAATATATTGTAGTGTAATGTACAGCATTGTAGAGGATTTATTATGGTTCTGCTGCTTTCAGTGTCTGGATAAATACCATGAGAGTGAAAACTGTACAAAACTTCTGATAAAGATCCAGTACATCTTTCCCAATGGAACATAAATTTGATGTTGTCATTTTACTTTGGCATATTTCCCAAGGCAGACCAGTGGAATAAAGACATCAAAAGACTTTCTAAGCTAAACTTTGCTGTTATTACAAAGTTCTGAAAGTAGCTGAGCCATGGAATTGGGATTTCTCTGATGTGCAGACTGAAGTGTCAGGCCTTTCTCATACAGAAAGAAAATAAAATTTCCTTTTTTCTTCTCCAAAATATTAAATACAAAATAAGTACATCTTCTAAAAATTAGGTCATTAGAGCTGAGCCTTTTTTCCCATCTTTATCACCATTCAGAAGCAAGTAGGGTCATTATTTGGTTTCCCTTGAGGGCAGATTTATAAACCTGCTTAGTTATGTGGAGTTTCTCATTAACTGTGTGAAATCAAAACACTGCTATAGATTAAAGATTAAAGAAGAGACTCAAGCAACTGAGCACTGCCATCACACATACAAATAGTGTTCAGGGGTTAAAGTTTCAGTTAAATATTTTGAGTGTTTATTTACATTTCTGCTGCCTGTTAAGAGACTTGTGGAACTTTTGAAATCAAATTTAAATTACGTGTTTCAATGCAGCAATCTGAAAGCAGGGATGGTTTTTATTTCCCAACTTTTAGCTATACATAAAGAATTCTCTGCTTAAATGGAGTAAGAAAAACATTGCTTTTTACCTGACCATTTTTAAGTTCTCTGAATGATTCTCTGACACTGGGGGTAATCTTGTGTTAGAAGTGGATTTGCCTGTAGGTTTGTGGAGGAAGCTGAGCATCCAGACTTTGTTGTTGCTGGTAGGAGCTACTGATGTCAAAGGACATTCAAGTAGCAGTGCCCTTCTCAGGACTTTGATACTTGGTTAAGAAAAAAGGTTTGTCTGTTTCTCTGCACCAAAGAGATGTGTGTCTCCATGTGGTTTTTTTCAGCTGTGAAAGAATCTTTGCCCACAGACCTTCAAACAAGAAAAGAGAGAGATGTTTTAAATGAACCTCGACAGAAGTTGCGAATATTTTACCAGGTACTGAAAATTAGAGGGAAAAACTGGAATCTAAATATAGTGTGGAATTAAAATGTTTGCTTGGGAGCTGGGTGGAAATTTCCATTGTCCTTTTTGTGAATGCCTTAAAGAGTCTCAGATTCACAGACTGAAAGCCATTCCACACACTCCTCTTTACGGAATTATTCTAGAAAATTTATCTTTCTGGGGGCACATCTGATGTTCTGAAAGACAAAGGACATTCCTTGTTAGACTTTGGAGGGGGACAAGTGGGTCTCCAATGGGAAAAAAAAAATTCTTGAAATACCAATGTTTCAATACACTGAGCTGATACAGTGTTCCCAAGATCTAACTGTTGCTGTGGATTCTCCTGTAACAACATCCAACTTGGTTTTGGGGGTTGGAAGTTCATGAATGAAGCTCATTCGGTGCTAATTGTGCTCTGCCTGTTGCTTTGCTTGCACCAGTTCCTGTACAACAACAACACGAGGCAGCAGACCGAGGCCCGCGATGACTTGCACTGTCCCTGGTGCACGCTGAACTGTCGGAAACTCTACAGTTTACTCAAACACCTGAAGCTCTGCCACAGCAGATTTATCTTTAATTATGTTGTAAGTAATCATTTTGTAGTTCAGCACTATGAAGCTCTGTAGAGTCTGTCACAGATGCTACAAATGCAGGGGTTCTGTTTCCAGTTTAGTAAATTGTAGGGCTGTATCTGCAGGTTAGGAGCTGCTTTCTGTGAATGTTTGTGGGTTACAGAGGGGAAATACTGTAGGTTTGATTTTCTTTCTTTTTCTGAATATATATGTATTAAATAATGCTGACCACTGGGGGCTGAATTCTAAATGTAGCTACTGCTTTTGCATCAATGTGTTCTTTCATGTAGAAAGCAATGTAGTTATATTTGGTTGGAAGTCTCTTGAAGCTGTAGGAAATTTAGAAACGTTCTTGCTAGCAATCCTTTGCTGATAATTTCCTTTATTTTATAATTAGTTTCGAGTGGTTTTATACAAAACAATGAAATAGTACAGAGCAAGGAAGCTTTATTGTAATTTGCTTCTAAAAGTTAAAAATTATTTGGTGTTGTAAAAAGAAACTTAGAGCTGTATCCAGGTTATTGAGAGGTGATATTTAAGGTATTCAGAATTTAAAGGTTACATTGTTGTGACTGTGTGCTGAGTATTTTCCCTGTGCTGCAGTATCACCCAAAAGGTGCTCGGATCGACGTGTCCATCAACGAGTGCTACGATGGCTCCTATGCAGGGAACCCCCAGGACATCCATCGCCAGCCCGGCTTCGCCTTCAGCCGCAACGGGCCCGTCAAAAGGACTCCAATCACACACATCCTGGTCTGCAGGTAGGCAGCTGGCAGGCTCTGTGAGTGGGAAACTGTCACCTGACACACCTTATCAACTGAGCCATGGCACACCTTACCAGCTGAGCCATGGCACACCTTACCAACCGAGCCATGGCACACCTTACCAGCTGAGCCATGGCACACCTTACCAGCTGAGCCATGGCACACCTTACCAACTGAGCCATGGCACACCATACCAACTGAGCCATGGCACACCTTACCAACTGAGCCATGGCACACTGAGTGCCACGTCCAGTGTTTTGTAAACCCCTCCAGGGATGGTGACTCCGACGCTTTCCTGGGCAGCCCATTCCAATGCCCAGCCACTCTTTCTGTAAAGAATTTTTTGGCCTATAAACCAGATTCGTGAAACCTGGGGATTTGTGAATCTGCAGGTGCATATACACAGTGCTAAATTTCACTGTTATGACTAAATAAAACATAACTGAAGGAGGAAGACATCACCCATGATTTTTCTATATCTTTCCAGTTGAGATATATATTCATAGCAATGTAGCTCTCTTTAACTGCCTTACCCAAAACTAATCTTCCCCAAAAAGTGAAGTTAGAGGGTTTGGTCAGCAGCTCTTGGGTTTTTAATGGGGATTATTTAATTGTTGGAGATTTCCCTCTTCCCAACATTTTTCCAAGCTAGAGCTTAAGATAACATGTATGAATCAGTGACAGTTGTGAGCGTTTGCGCGTGTGCTGTGCTGGAGAGAGCAGTGCCTTGTCCTTGGCAGGCCAAAGCGCACGAAAGCGAGCATGTCGGAGTTCCTGGAGTCAGAGGACGGCGAGGTGGAGCAGCAGCGCACCTACAGCAGCGGCCACAACCGCCTGTACTTCCACAGCGACACCTGCCTGCCGCTGCGCCCCCAGGAGATGGAGGTGGACAGCGAGGATGAGAAGGACCCCGAGTGGCTCCGGGAGAAAACCATCACTGTAAATCCTGTGCTTGTACAAAGTTAATTCAAGTGGATTTGGGGTTTTCGAAATATGATCTGCAGTTGTTTAAGGGAACAGTTGGGTGTTGGTTGTGAAAATTTTGCATTTTAGAAGCAGAAAATTCTGCTGAACTACTGTAGATGGAAATTCGTGGAAGCAAAGTTTCTTTTTTCAAATATGCCTTCTGTTTGCAAAGTTAGTTCGGTCCCCTTGGGTTCAAACAAGTTTTCATTGTTTGTGGCTGCTTGTCTCCTTTAAAGAGGAGATGCTGGAATCAGGAGCACAAGTTTGGGCTCTATATAATAAGGATATAATTTATCATCAAAAGTCTCTACATCACATTACATTTTCCTAACTTTTTTGACTGCAGAGCCTAAATTTTCTATATATAATTTTTTGTGCATATATAATTAGTCATATATAATTTGTTGAATTTTGGGTATGCTCTCATTACTTGGCAGAAGATATGCAGTTCTGATGGGTGTGTTTGTTTCTTTTCCCATCCTTCAGCAAATTGAAGAATTTTCTGATGTTAACGAAGGAGAGAAAGAAGTGATGAAATTATGGAATCTTCATGTTATGAAGCACGGGTATGTTACTGTGCTTAGTTTTGATACAAATAAATTATACTATAGACTTAGTTGATCATTTTGCATTGCAATTCACTAAATACTTAAAATTCAGTTGGCTCAGTTGTTTAGGAAAGGGTCATTAAAGGATAATTTGTAATAAGCTTTTGAGAGTTTAAGCTTTTAAGTTAGAAGCTCTTGTGCCTAGTGGTTTGGGCTTTAAAAAATAAAAATATTGGACTGTGGTCTGCTCTCTGCAGTTACATAAATCATAAATCATGTTGTAGAGTATCTTTTTGTTTTTGAAAATGCTCTGCTTGCATAATGATGGCTTTCTTGTTTGACAGGTTTATTGCTGACAATCAAATGAATCATGCCTGTATGCTGTTTGTTGAAAATTATGGACAAAAAATCATTAAGAAGAACTTGTGTCGAAACTTTATGCTCCACCTGGTCAGCATGCATGACTTTAACCTCATCAGCATCATGTCCATAGACAAAGCTGTGGCCAGGCTCCGAGAAATGCAGCAGAAGTTGGAGAAAGGAGAATCTGCCTCCCCGACAGACGAGGAACCCTCCGAGGAGCAGAGTGGGACAGCAAATGGATACAGTGAAAATACCATGAGAGAGAGGATTTCAGAAGTGGAAAGCATCTCAGGTGTCACCAAACAGAGCAAGAAGCAGAAGCTCTGAAGTCAAAAGTCAACTGTCATTAAACGGACAAGCATTGAAGTGACATTCTAGGGTGCATGAGCTCTAAAAGAATTACACACAGAAATACTGAGATTCCAAACAGGCACTGCTGGATGGAAATAAATGATTTCAACAAGGATATTGTTTAAACAGGGTTTTTATTCAGTTACTTATGCAAGTACTACATGTATATTGGTTTTGGTGATGTAATGACAATATTCTAAGAGTTTGAGCATGAAGAGCAATATAAAAA
This sequence comes from Thryothorus ludovicianus, assembly GCA_013397245.1. Classification (NCBI taxonomy): domain Eukaryota; kingdom Metazoa; phylum Chordata; class Aves; order Passeriformes; family Certhiidae; genus Thryothorus; species Thryothorus ludovicianus. Next base: position 353,547 of record VZTB01003836.1, read on the forward strand.
TCTTTTTGTAATTTTAGTAATTAGTGTCTTAAGAACTTTATGGAATTTACATAATTTAAGTATATGTAAAACTGTTTTTATATTAAGATTTTTGCATCTTTATCTGGCTGTTTTTCCTACCATGAAGTTGTGAAATGTTAGGGAAAGGGGATTGGGATACAGTTTCTGCTTTTCTTATTTAGAAATTCTCCAATTAGCTTTTTGTGAAAATAACGTCTGACTATTTACAGTTTAACCTTGATCCTTGTATTTGAAATCATTTATCAATTGATCATAAATTACAAATCAATTTTTTTTTTTTTTACACTAAAAATGATCAGAGTTGGCAAACTTAGCACTTCCTTTGTCTTGTGCCTGTTTGGAAAGATCTTGGCTTTTCACGTTCCAGACGCAGTGAAGCACCACCTTGGCTTTTTGAGGTTTAACCAGCAGTTTGGGTTTCGTGGATAATTCTGATGTATCGATCGCCCAGTGTACCATTTTAAACTTGAACATTTAGCTCCTTTATATTTTGATTACACATTTACACAGCTGCAGAGAGGATTTGGGTGCAGCCCCTCGTGCCCGGTGTCCGTGTCGCCGACTCCCCGCGGAGCTCTCGCCTCAGCACCGACCGCAAGGCCAGGGCTCGGGCTTTCGAGATGCCACTCTTGAGGGAAAAATGCACTGTAAAATTGGACCAGAAAATGTGTTGCACTTCTTATGTAAGTATTCTGTGATGTATTGTATTCAATACAGATACTAAGATGCTGACTAAACTATATTTGAGCAGTTTTGCACTGCTGTTAACACATTTTATGCATACGTTTACAGATTTTTTCCAATGGAAAGTGGTTTCACTACTGGTACAGTATCAGCACCGAAGGGTTTTATTCCAGCAAGCACTGTGGTTGAGTGACATCACCTCAATTTTTTATTATCCTTAAAATATTTCATTTTTCATATTCTTTATTTATAAAGGAACAATGCTGCTGTAAATACAGGTATTTTTTGTTTTTTATTTCATTCCATCACCATGAGATGCAGTTCCCTATTTGTTGAAGGGGTATATAAGCTTTCTAATGGTGTCTTCAGAAATTTATAAAATGTAAATACTGATTTTGATGGTCCTTAAGATGTGTTTAACTGTGAGACTATTTAACTAATGGTGTGGATGTGATTCGTCATCCAGTATTAAGTTCTTAGTCACTGATTTTGTGTACAAAATAGGAAAGAGGGAAACTGCAGCTTTTCATTACAAACTCCTTGAATTGCCAGCTCTCTTGAGTTTTAGCAAACTCTAATTATGCCTCTGGATAGTACATCATGCATTTCTCTCTGGCTTTAATTTGCTAAAGCTGTGCACATATGTAAAAAAATAGATTATTTTAGGGGAGATGTAGTTCTAGAATTATTGCTTATGTCATTTCTTAAGCAGTTATGCTCTTAATGCTTAAAAGAAGGCTAGCATTGTTTGCACAAAAAGTTGGTGATCCCCCCAAAAATAGTAATGAAATTACTTCTGTTCAGTAAACTTTGTATGTCATGTCAATTTATAATAAAAGCTGAAAAAATCCCCTTGTTTTCTATTTATAAAGATGCCTTTTCTATTTGTACCTTTGAAGATGCCATGTAAGCTGGTTAAAAAGAGTTTGAAACGGTACAGGAGATGTAAAAACAAAAGAAAAAACCCTCCCCTCCCAAAAAAAAAAACCCAAAACTAAAACAAGTTCAGCTGTTTAAATGAACCATTGTTTTTCATTAAATGTTTTATTTGAAATCAGCTTTTGTACATGAAGTTCAGTAATACAGAATCTGCCATGATGGGTGTCCAGGCATTCCACGTGCAGAGACCTCAAGCAGCACCTCTGTAAACTCTTCTGCATGACTCAAAACCTGGATATGTGCTCTCCTTTGCCAGATTGTTACAGCTCTATTTAAGGTATCTCCATACATTTCCAGGGTTTTAGCCAGACTGTAATAACTTCCATTCTCCTTTCTTGGGATAGAACTTGAATACCTGAGATGGTCTAAGCTGTGCTTTACTGTGCAGAACTAATTTATAGAAGTGCAAATGAAACATGGCTTGTGTTGTCAGTTCCAGAACTAAGATTTGTGTAGTTTTTACATGCAAGTGTTAATTTTTCAGACATTTTACAAAGCATTTGGCTTTTATGGAGTAAAGTTTAAACAGGTATCGGTTTAAATCCCATTTCTCTGGGACTGCAGAGGATGGATGCTCCAGGTACAAGTCAGGAATTGCATTGCTTGGCCAAGTAGTGACTGTGAAATGGCAGACACTGGAAACTTTTCCATGTTAGGATTCAGATCCTGAAATGCAGGTTGTGCTGGCTGGGCTCTGCAATCTGGACCTCAGGCAGTTCTCTTGTTGGGCAGTGTGTTCTTGTCTCTGACACTGCCCAGGTTTTCCTAATCTGGCCTTCAGTGTGCTCACGGCAGATTTTAATGTTTTGTACTTGGTGATCACAACAGGTTTGTGAACCCCAGTCTGGAACCTGATATGATTTGAATATTCAGTGCATTAAATACTGAATTGTTAACCTTCAGTGTACAGTGGTTGGAGTGTGTCTTGAATGTAGCCCTTGAAATTTTGAGGGGTGGGGTAAAGATTCACTGCCTGGAATGAAGCAGCTGCCCATGATTTGAACTCTTCTGATAATTTATCTAATGAACAAAACTAAACTCCCAAACCATACAATCCCCCAAACCAGAAATTTGATTTTACCTTTAGGAATACGGGAGGCATTCTGTCAGGGCAATTTTGACAGTGTTGTTCCAAGTTAAATATTTCTTAATTCACAGAAGTCTGGTGCCATCATCAGCAAGTGGAGGTATTCCCTGTTACAAATCTGACTGTGGTTTCAAATCCAAGAAAACAAAGGCTTTGGAGTTGGTAAGTCCTTCCCTGACTCTGACCTGAAGTTTTTAGGCTGTTCAGTTTGAGAGTGAAGCTGCAGCTCTGGAGGAGACACACTTGGCATCTCATCATGAAGGAAGTTCATGTGAATGGAGTATTTATGAGAGAAAGCTGCAAAGTCAGCAACTTCACTTACTGGTTTCACAAGCTGATTTTCCTTTAAAAGAGACCAAAGAACTGGAACAGGCTCCAGGTAAAGCAGAACTAAGGGAATGAAGTAAAGCTGTGTGTTAGTCCACCAGGGACGTGATTTGAAGGTGATTAAATACCTCTGCTGTGGCCAAAAACTACAGATGTGTAAGAGCTGCACCACAGAATACACCAGTAAGAGATGGGAACAGTAAAATGGAGACAAATCAGCTGTGATGGAATATTGAGGGAAGTAGCTCATAGGTGCTGTAACAAATTTTATCAAAAGAAAGAAAAAATATTTTTGTAAGAGATATCAGTTAAAATTTGGAAATAAAGTTAAGTGCACAGGTGGGAAACCTCAAAATAAATTGTTTTGGACTTCTGAGGGACAGAACATTAAAAAAATGGGGAGAAGCTCTTCAATGCTCTGAAAAACCTTTTCTTCTATTGTTAGAATGCTGTGGTGCTCAGCTTTGTGCCCCAATAAAGACCATACACAGTTGAGGGATAAAACTTTTATTTAAAAAAATGCAAATTTCTCTTGACACATAAGTCTTAGTTGAGGTAAGTGAATGTACTAGCTTAGGAAAACAACTTTCAGGATTGGGTTTCATAAGCCATTAACACTCTGTTGCTTGCAGGGCTCCAAGAGCTAGAGGTGCAAATTGTACAGGAAGTGTCAAGTTTTGTGTCCAGCTGAACTCTGCTGCAGAAGAACAGAATTGACACCTTTTAGTTCAAGCCTCTTCTGCTGCTTTGCATCCTTTGTTCCCAAAATGCTCGTGTCTCTTGCCCTGAGACTTTTCACTCCTCTCCTGTTCACAAGGTGCAGCTCCAGGAGGTGGCTGGAAGTACCTCATTTGCAATTTGGACAGTGAGGCTTGTGCCAAGTTCAAATAAAAAACAAAACCACAATAACAACAAAAGAACCATTGGCAAACAGCCCTCGTTCAACACACAGCTAAAGCCTGAAGGCAGAAAAACTTCTCTTGCCCTCCCCAGCTCTCCAGGGCAGCAGTAGGGGCCTCTCATGGCCCTTCACAGTCACCTTCAGCTGCTTTTATGTATATTCTGAACAACCTGACAAAGCATTGCCACCTCTGGAAGTACCTGAATTCAAGGTTTAAGCTTTATTTTCTAATAGGTAAGTAAATATCCTGCAGAATCTACAGTCTGACCAGCCCCTCCAAAAGCAGATTAAAAGGTACCTGACTTGTTGGTACCTCAGAAGTGTGGATATTCACAATTTTAGTTTCCATATGGTAAAAGTACTGAGTTACCACTAGTACCTGGTACCTGAAGCATGTAAGTAGAACTGCCAGCACTACTACATGGAGCAAGATTTAAGTCAGCTGTTACCTGGAGTGCCAGCCCTGTGAGCAGGACTGACACTTTGATCTACTGAACCTTTTTGTAAAAGTACTGAAAACCCTCTTCACAGGAGAATTGAAGTAACATTGAAAGCACAGGATAAGCCAGTATTCTCTTTTTTCCTAACACAGAACTAGTGAAGCTTGAAAAACTAAGAGTACTGCAAGGCCCTTTGCTGCTAACAGTGGATGAACTGACCTGCAGTTCAGTCTTCCTCACGTTGTATCTTCCAGCCAATTCCAACCTAACTCTGCCTTGTTCAGGTTCTTTGCACTCATCTAAATCCACACACATTTTTTTTCTCCTGTAAATGGTACAGATATCAGCAGCCATTCTCCTTGTCTGAATTTCTTGTACCCCTGCTACAGCTGCTTGCAGAAAAATTCAGGCAGGATGGCTGATCTTTTTGTACTGACAGTGTGAGTATGGGCAATGTTAATGAACTGTAAAATAAGCTTTTATGCTTTCAGCTTATTATGGTGGCATAGATGGCTAATGTAGCACATTGCCACTGAAGGAAAGGCAGTATGATTGTCTAGGCGTTATAAAAATAGTGCATAACATGATAAAATATATTTAATTTTAATTGAACATGAGGTAAGAAGCCTCTCAGTGAGTGATACTTCTAAATATTCTTTAAATCCAGTAGCATTGCAATCTTTTCACCAGGAACAGGCTCTCTTTGAGACTGAGCTTAGTTGCTCCTTAGAGGAAAAATGTGTAACTTTACAACTTCTGAAATTTCTGAATTCCAAACCATTTAATTCACACTATTATTTAGCCCATCCTACCCTATGGAGGAAACAGCCTAATTACCACCCTCTCTTAAATTCTGACTGCCCCAGGTGAAATCTGTGCAGGCAGGGTCTGCCTGAAGCCCACCTCCCTTATTCCAGCAGCAGTTGCAGTCTGCCTGCAGTGCTTGGGCCCTGCACCTGCACTGACTGCCCAGGCAGAATGTGGGACTGCCAGGAATCCTGCCCATCACAGCAGCACTTGTGTCTGTAGGAGAAGGTGGTCTCCGAGTGTTAGGAGGGCTCTGAGAATCACAGCTGCCAATCCACAGGCTGAGCCCAGGTACCAAATCACTGAGACTTGCTCTGAGAGAGGCTGTGTGTGAATTGTAACCAGGGCAGACATTGAGAGAGGCTCAGGGCAGCATCCTGCTCTGGCTGTTGGTCTGCTTGAGGCAGGCGTGCATGGCCAATGTCAGCATCCAGAAAACACATTCCAAGGGACAACACAGAAAACAGTTAAAGAAGTATGGAAATAAGGCACTTAAGTGAGACAGTGCCAGGCTGGCTCCCTCTGAGCCCCAGGCTGGCTCAGGTGTCCCTGCTGCAGAGGGATGAACAGTACCGTGCGTGGAGTCTGCCCTCTCAGACTTCTAAGGCAGCATTGTGCACAAGGAATCATAGCAGGACCTGGCTGCTCTAAATACTGTGCTCTGAGTGGCAGAAATACAACTTTGGTCCATTACCACCCCTAAAATGCTTATTTCACAGAGCAGCAGCTTTAAGCAAAGTTAATTCTACACAAGGCGCGTACCCTGAGACGAGTACAATGAAATACTGACAAAAATCAAGTCTAGAGGAAAAAAGGGAAAGGTCTGATGGACTGCTTAAATTAATTTGCCTACACAAATGCTTGTTTCTAGCTTTTTCCAGAGTAACAAATCCAATGTTTCACAATTATTGTTTAAATGAATCCAGTATGAAGTACAATATAATGGAGTTCAAGTACTATAAAGACAGGGGTTTGTTACCAGATTGTTGTCAAACAGCTGGAAACTCAGGTTTTAACATTACAGAAAGAACAAAAATTCCATTTACTCGCTGCTAAAAGACCAAAACCTTCCAGCCTGGATATGAAAATGAACATCCAAAATACAAAGAGCCACAGCACTGATCAAGTACCCAGTCAAAGACCACTTCTCTGTTGTTAGAGCTGATGGTTACTCGAAGCTTGAAGTTTCCTCCCTCGTTGCTGCAGGGTCCCAACTGCACAACTTCCATGTCAAATGTCACAGTCGAGCCAGAAGTTACAGCAGGCAACTGGTTTGTCATCTCTTTTCCATTTACAAACACTGCCCCTGAAACAGTCAGCAGATCTAACAATATTTCTCACTTTCTGTACATACGTGCAAGATCACATCTCTAACTTTTGCAGGCAAGCAGGGAAATAACCCTGCTGCATTTCCCTTGTCACATGGGACAGGCTGCAATAACTGCGAGCAGGAAGAGGACACCTGTGACCTCACCCAGGATTGGGAGCTGCTCGTATGCAAGGCAGGGATGTTTAGAGGCAGGGGCTGTGTGCTTTGGGAGCAGCCCGAGGTCAGACTCACCGTTGGTGCTGACGCACACGGCCCGGTCCCGCTGCAGGGACTCGTCGCCGCTCCGCTGCTCCACGCACACTCCCAGGCTGTCCCGGCGGTCTGCCTGCCCCACCGCCTCAATTCTGGCAAGCAAAAACCTCAGTCAGAACCTGAAGCTTGAAATCAAAACGTGCCATGAAATCCTGACAGTCACTCCAAACCCCTGCACTGTGCTCCAGGGCTCTCAATGAATTCATTCAAACTTGTGGGGAGATCCCTGCTGAATGACCAAAATTCCTACCAGCTATCCCAAGAGCTCCACTGAGCAATGCTCTATTAATCTTTACAAAATATGAAACAAACCTTTGCTTCCTGCAAACTTCCAGTGCTATTTAACACAATTCTCCCCTGTCACAATTTAGAAATGACCTCTCAAAATGATTTCTAGTTGTCTGAAGCAGACAATATGCTCTGCTGGACCATTAGCTACACCACACTACAGGTCAGCACCATGTATTATGGCAAGACAGCTGCAGTTTCAGCAGGGATTTAATAAACATGACTAAAATAAGTTTTTTGGACCCTGGCATGTTCTGCTGTAATGGGAAGAGGATGGGGTGTTGCTTTGGTGGTGTGTTTGCTTTGGGCTTTTATAATAAATCAGCTTGGTGCAAACCAAGAAGAGATTTACATGTCTGACTTCTGCTCAGCTGTATTTTGAGTTTTAGTGTGGGGAAAGAACCTCTGAAAAAAATGCAAACAAGTTGTGCAAATGACCAGGGACTCAGTTCCCTTGGGGCCCCAGCAGAGGAGTGAGGCTGCAGCATTTGTACACTGAAGGGCTGTTCTGGAGTCCTTTCTCTTGTACTGCCACCTCTCAAAGGTGCTAAATCCTACTTTACAGAGAGCCTGAGTGACTCAGGAAATCCAGAATGTCTTTTCTAGAAAGTAAAGCAGTTGTTATTTTCATTGCAGCTTGAGAGAAAGAACAGACTGATCCGTGGCTGTTGGCAAACAAAGGAAAACTTCAGCAAAACTTTCAAGAACCAGCAATTAAAGGGGGCAGTGGACTGGCACACAATGGGTTAACTCTTTGGAGGCAAAGATAAAATTGGAACCATGTTTTACTTTTGCACTTCATTAGGTTTTTCAGTCTCCTGGGAATGCCACTAAGACAGCAATAGCCTTTCACTGTAAAGTGAAGGGGAAACAATTATTTGAATCTCCAAGAAGCTTTTGCTTTGGAAGGGATCCACCACGTTTTCCCAAAGCAACTCTAAAGGAGATTTCAAACTCATTTTAGTGCACAACAAAAGTGCTGCACAACACAGCCCTGGCTCTGCCACTGCAGCCCAGACACTGAACCTGGTCAGCCAGCAGCAGTTCCCTGTGCCTCACACACAGGGAGGTCCATCCATGGGGCTGGGGCAGAGTTGTGCTGGGCTCCTGACAAAGGCAGTGTGACCACCACAGGGCATGTGCTGTGTGAGCCCAAATCACCAGCCTGGCACAAGGACTGTGGCTTCCCACAGCAAAAAAAGCTTTGGAGAGATGAAGAGCAGGTCACTGTGGAGAAATGTTCTCTTCCCCAAGGGCAGCTCCCTGGGGGCTGCAAAGAAACAGGAGGAGGCTTGACCTAAAGCAGTGATGTTTTCCTACAGCTTGGCCAAATGCTTCACCTCTGCCACAGTTTATCTTTAAAATGTAGATACAAAGCAATGTGTTTATCAGAGCTTCACTGCTCACTGACAAGCTGTGCTTGGGTCCTGAACACTGAGAACACAGCTGAATAACAACTTGTGTTCCAACAGCTGGAGAAAGTCTAGCACAAGTACTACATCTCCCAGCTCAGGAAAATCTCTCTCACTTCCAAACAAGAAGCTATCTTGGACCTTGGAAGAGGAACAAAACCAATTTTTGAGGTTGTCTTCAATCTCAAGATTCATGTCATGATAGTTCTTGTGCACACATGCTTGTTCAAGCTCTGCCATCCTGAAATAATCTCCTCTTGGAGAGAAGTCCATAACCAAAATGTGAAGAAAAACATATTCATATGCTAGCAATAAAAAACGATAAATGCACAAGATTGAGAGAGAACCAAGGGAAACCTCAAAGTTCTGCCTTTAATTTCACAGGCATCACTGAGCCAAAAGAAGTTAAATCTAGCAACAGATTTCAAATGAAAGCTTTAGATCTTTTTATCTATCTCAGACAGGGCAACTGAATACATCCTCACACTACATCCATCTGAAGTTAACATAATCCATTATCAGGAAGGGATAAAAGGAACACCATGGAATAAGTCATGAAAGTATCTTGAACAGCCCTTTCTAACCGCCTTTGGGGGCTGCCTGCTGTACAGCAAGTAGTTTTATTTAACCAGGGAAAAGGTGAAACAAAGCTTCAGAGTGTCTGAGGTCTGTAATCAGAACTGACATATCCACAAGGACATTCCTCATACCCTGTTAAACAGCATCATCTCAGGGATAGGATGAGAGGCAGCCAAGCTGCCAAGGTTTTTAATCATGTTCTGTGTCAAATGGAAAGCTTGAAACTCACAAGATCCCTCCTCCACTCTGGATCTTCTAATGCCACTTTCAAGAAGTAGTCTGACCAGCAGTAATTATCTCACATGTTAGAGGCATTGTTGCCAGACTCTCATCCCAACAGCACATTAGTGTTTTCTTATCCAAAGCCTTCAGAGCCAGTGAATAGTCTGGGAAGGAAAGCACCCCTGACCCAAGGTTAAAAGGAACTAGAGGCAAAGCACTGACTTCAGCCAGTAACAGCTGCTATAAAACATCAGGAAGTTCAACATTCCACAGATCTGCTCAGCATGAGCTATATTTTACCATCCCTCAGGAGTTCACTCACCTCTCCTTTATTTAAATCCTACAAAAACATCAGGTGTTATCCTACAAAGCTAGGAAGCAGAACTAAAGGAAGGTCAGATGTCACACGGAATTGACTGGAGCTGAGCTGATTTAAAACTCAAATATGCCTCAGGTTTACACCAATTCAGATGTGACAGCTCACAGGGGATGCACAAGACAGCAGCCACCCAAAAAGGACTTGCCTGAATGTTAATGTTTGCCCACAGAAGTAAGTAGGAGCTTTGGAGTAGAGCACACCACAGGACTGAGAATCGTTCCGAAGCGCTATGTTTCTTCGGCTGCTCAAGCTGTAACCCTCCAGACCAGCTGTCCATTCTTCAAAGAAAACAAGAAAACTGTGAACCTCAACTCGCTCCTGTCTGTGCAAAATCAAGCCAGTCCCAATGTCTACTCAGCCCACCTCACGCAGCTTAAGCTATGTTAAGAACAGGGGCTGTTTTTGCCTTTTTCTTATGGAGAGATCTGTTTTTCAAATAAATTGCAATTACAAAAAGCATTTTCCAGCTCAGAGTTCACCAGGAGTTCACTCTTTTCTGCAACCCCTGCCAAGTCTTATTGTAAGAAAAGGAAAGCCTTCATTACCCACTGCGCTTAGAAATTTGTAAGTGAAAATTTAAATGTTCCTCTCTCCAAGATAAAGGCTGTAGGTCATCAAAAATGCTTATGTTGTGGTGAGGAAGAAGAAAAAATAATGCTTTTCTGTGGGCTCACGTGCTCTCCAAGGCTGAGGAAGCAGTGAGTGAGTGAGCCACTGAGCGTCCCTCAGCCAAGAACGAGCTGTAGGATGGCAGGACAGCTCGTCCCACGCCACACGCCCCCTTCCCAGCCAGGGCCACCCGTGACACAGGCAGCAGGGAGGGCTGAGCAGTATCGTGGGGCACCAGCGTGGTGCGGCCGCTCTGGGGGACGCTCCAGGGGCTCCACTCCTGCCGCCCGTCCCCGCGCGCGCACACGCGGAACTGGTACTCCACATTGGGGTCCATGTGCAGCACCATGAACTCCGTCTCTGCGCCCACGTACACGTCCTCAAAGGGGCTGGCCGTGCTCTTGCGGAACTGCAGCCGGTAGTCCTGGGCTATGAAATCATCATCCACCTGCAGAAACATTTCCCACGTCACCAAGGACCCCGCTGGTTCTCCTCTCCCCTGCCAAGGGGCGCCTGTCAGGACAGCACTGCAGGTGATCACACTCACAGGGTATTTCAGAGCAGAAAATGTGCCTTGCAGAAAGTAACTCAGTGTCCCAACCAACATAAAGCTGTATCAGAATTATTTTATTACAGTTAGAAAATATCTACAGAAGAAGAAACATTTAACAGAAGGCTGTTCATTCTAGCAGAGATATAAAAAGATCCTTCAGCCAAAAGCTGAAAATAACTTGCAGAAGAAATTCTGTGCTGGTTTTTAACAGCAAGGGAAAATTAGTGTTGTTCTTCATAAACTGTTCCAGGGGGTGATTTCCAGTCCTTTGATATCTCTGAGGCAAAAAATATTTACACACACATCCCCTCAAAAAAAAAACCCCTCCATTATTCTCCAGGCACAACCAAATTCAGGGAACTCCTGCATGGCACAGAAAACCAGACCCCACCTGCCAGCAGTGCCTATGGTTCAACAACCTGAGCCCACATCCTTTACAAGTGAAGGGTGGCCAACAACGACTGACTGTTGCTAGAACAACAAAGGTTTGTTTGATGCTGCCAAGGAGCATAGAGCTGTCCAGCAACAACTAAACCACATCAGACAACAGCAGTGGTTTACTCAAAAATAGGTTTTGTGTGTTGAAGAGAAAGGCTACTGGACTAGCTAATATAATCATATTTTCTTTCTCTACCCACTGCGTCTCCCTAGGAACACAAAGGTGTTTAGGGGTAAAAGTGTAACAGAGCAGGTCCAGCCTCATCCTGAGGCTGCTAAAGTGAGTGTCACTGCAGGCAGACACAAACTCCAGCACCAACCACACACCATCACTGGACTACCTTGTCTTTAAAGGACACCATTAGCATAAAAACCTCAAGTTCTTAACACTGGAGTGGACTAGTCCTTGGGAGGCAGCAGAAAATTCAGACAGAAAGAGATTGTTTGGGTTCTTTTAGAAAAGAACTCAAGTCCAAAGGAATTTCACACAGGGTATTTTACCTACCTTACACCATCGGACTAAAATACCTCCAGGCTTTTCCACAAATTCCTCCAGCTGTACAGGTGGGCGGGAGGCCACAGTTCCATGTCTGAATATTTGATTTTTCAATATAGTAAGGAGGCAGTCATCCAGCTGGGCAGATAAACAAGGCACATCAACCAAGGAGGGCACTTCTGGTAAGCTGAGAAAGAAAAGTTTGCTGTAATGAGAGGGGCCAGCCTCTACAAATTCATATTTCATCCATACACTTGAATCTGTGCAGATTTGCAAAGAGAGAACAGCTGCAGAAGCTGGCACGTGCACTCCAAACTTAAAAGACTCAGAAAACATTGTGTTTCAGCCCTAACCACACTGTCAGCAAATACTCTCATCCTTCACAAATAAACAGCCTGTGTTTCCACAGAACATATGGAGGGTGAAAACCTCCCCCATTCTGTGAAAACCTCCTCCATTCAGTGAAAATTTGTGAAACAAACAGGACAGCAGCACCTCAAATGAATCTTTTGAGGCAGTTGGAGCAGAAAGCTTCTGTTTCAAAGGAGAAAAGATCCCCTAAAAAGAAGGGCACAGGTGCCACTGCCTCAGATCACCTCAGAATCTTGGTGTCTTACCTATCTAGCTGAATATGTAAAGCTTTCTTTGTAAAGTTGCAAAGTTTCTCATTCTGTTGTCCCACATCTCCATCGACTGCACTCTCTCCTGGAACCAAAGAGTGAAAATATTCCTAATGAGACAAGAGCCACAGAAGGCATTCTTTGTTTCAAAGAATAACCAGTTCTGACATGAACAACCAATTAAATGTGAAGCACTCTCAGCACTTCTGCTAGGAAATACAATTACAGGTAAAAATATAAAGCCTATCTAGCAACTTTTGAAGTTCTCAAAGCTACCTGTAGACACACCCATAACAGATGTAATAATTTGCCTCAGGTCTCAGACAGAAGCAGAACTGGGGTCAGATGCCAAAAATCAGGAGATTTTAAATCCCTTTCTTCATCAGCTTTAAATGAAATAAAAAAAAAATTAAAAAAACACCTTCACTGGTCAGAAAAAAAAGGAGGCACTTAAAAGCAAGAGATAATTTCCATCATTGTTCTGTTTGCTACAATAAAAATGGTGCTATTGTCACAATGATGGAAACAACCCATGCATTGAAGAATGGAAAAAAATACACATATTTCCCTAAGCTTTCCATATAAAGTAGCATCCCACACTTCATCTTACAGAGACATATGCTGCAGTCTCCTGTCTGCTGACTTTGGGGTAATTTACAACTTCAGCAAGCTCAGTTCTTTTCCAAGCGGAGGATTACACACGTTAGAAATCTCTGAAGGAAAGCACACGTCATAATTGGCAGCAGGAGATTTAAAAACCACGGAGGTTTAACTCCTTCATGACTGAGCTGCAGCCTGCTCATGCTGCTCCTGCTCAGAGCAGGGGATGGGAACTGCAGCGAGTCAGCTTCGCACGAGACCCTGCAGAACTTCACACAAAAACCTCTTGCCACCACCCTGATTCAGTAACCTGAGAATTAAAATCAAAACAAGGTGAACACCAGCTGTCCCAGAGTCGTGGTGGCAGAAAAAACCCCAATGAATTAATCCTTAAACACTGTCACAGCCCCTGTGAGGCACAGAGCTCCCAAGCCTGTACACAGCTCAGGGCTGAGGAGGAATTGGGAGCTTTCCCACCCCTGGGACACAGCTCAATGTGCTTCAGCTCCCAGAACTGAGCTCATGCTGAAGAAAGTTAAAGTTGAGACATGAGAACAATGCAAGGAAATTGCCAACACACTCATGGCTCAGACATGCTCCCAGTAGGTTCTCCAGCCTGGGGAAAACAGGCAAGAGTGACATTCCTTTCTGCCGAGGTATTTAGCATCAGCAGGGTACAGTCTGGCCCTTACAGTAATATTCCATGTCTGGTTTTGTGACTTTTTAGAGAAATTTTCCCCATTTTATTCCTCATGTTCCCCACCAACAGCAAATATAATCACACTCATTTATTTCAGCTGCTATTTCAGCAAGACAGACATAATTAACTTCACCAAAATAGCCACTTTGCTGTGGTGGTACCCACAATGTATTTTATTTCAAAGTAGCCTGACATATTTCTCTATCAAGCCTGGAGAGGTAGAGAATGTCTCTGCAGTGAAATAATTCTCCAATAGGTACTTCCTGCCCTTCAGGAAAGACTACACTGACACATGCACACCCTAGGATTGGAGTGAAATGTCGAAATACAGATTTGTAAGCGATAATAACAACCAGCTCTTCACTACATCGACCCAATTCTTAACACTTAGTTTGAGGAAAGCCCAAAACCACCCAAACACACTGATAATAACAGGAATACTCCAGACTGTTGCCAGACCCACACTGAAGGCAGAGCTGAGACTCAGCACCAGGTGCTGCCTCACCTTCCCGGAGCAGATCATCGGCCGTGCTCACTCCGTGCTCTATCAGCTTCTGGCACTCATCCAGGGGCTTGATGCTCTCTTGCTCGATGACATCCACTTCCTGCAGCAGGGACAGCAGTCGCTCGTCCAGCAGCTTCTTTAGGGTCCCTTTCAAATCGCTGAAATGCTGCTCGAGCACGTCTCTGGTCAGTGTTGCACTATCTTTGATCTGAATTCAGGTAACAGGAAAGAAGGGTTCAGGACACAGGCAAAGCTCACACACATCTTTTATCTTCCTGAAGTATCTCATCCATCATTTGCTGGACAAAAGCTGCGAGTGGAGTCGGCTTCAAAAAATGACCACTGGCAGTTAAAAAATTAGTGAAGTCATTTTTAGTATATGTACAGCAGGGAGGAAGGCAAAGAAACCAGCCTGGATGAGGGGAAGAGCATATTAACTAGGCAAAATACAGCTGGGATTGTGGGTACCTCAATTAAGGAATTTTTCTTGCCAGAAAAATCCAATATCTCTGTAGATCTTCTCCCTGCTGCCCCTCAAAAAAACCCCATTGCAGTAATCCTACTCAAAAACCACTCTGCCATCATACACAGGTAATCCCCCTTGCAAACAAAAACCTATCAGACTTTCAGGAGCACTCTTCCAAGCCCTATCATTTCATCAGATTTCTAAATTCCTCATAAAACTGCTTTTCAATTTTGTTCAAACAGCCAGCCTTCGTGACAGGACAGGGTAAACAGCAAGTCTGTTTTGATTCTGGAAGAACCCGACCACAGAAGGTTCCACAAGTGCTCATTAAAATGTCTGCAAAGTTCTGAATCTGGCTTTTAGGGAAGAAAACACTTGAACATCCCCGAGCTAAAGATGCAAAACCCAGAAGAAAACATCTCCCTGTGAAGAACTTTTCTAAGTCACGCACACAAGGAAATGCTCCAACACACTCACGGCCTTACACGTAATTTCTAGATCTTTAGAGTACAGACAACCAACACAGGAAGTTCTCTGGTTAGGTAAAATAAATTTCCTCTTCAGCAAATATTCATGAAGCTCTGCAGCTGCCATACTGCTCTGTTTCCCTTTTCTTGTAATTTCAATGCTTGAAAAAAAAAAGGAAGTATTTAGCTTTGTGAAGAGGTGGGGCAAAGGATGGCAGAACACTCACTTCTCCAAGCTGTTTACCTCTATTACAGGCAGATACAAATTCAGCAGCTCATTCCCAGAATAAGATACTGCTCATCAAGCAAAAGAGGAAATGCAAGTCCCTGAACACACAGAGCTGTGTGAAGTTTGAGGAAAATCCTGTCCCATTGGTCCAAAGGAAAAGGATGCAATGTAAGTGATCCAGTCCTATCACATCAGCCAACAAGTCATCAAATAATAAAGCTACCACTATATGAACCCCAGTCTAGCACACTCAGCACCTTGGGAGCACAGGAAACTCTTGGATGTGCAAAAAACAGCAAGTGGTCCAGAAGATGGAAAGAGAGAAAACAGAAGCACACACACAGAGCAAAGAAATTGCCCCCAAGGGAAAAGGAAAAGTGAGCAAACTACACATTCACTGCACTTGGAATTGCCAAGCAACACTTCGAGATGACAAGGTTTGGATGAAATACAGCCACAAACAATTCATTTTCTTAAGCAGCCCTCGGTTTCAATGCTGACTAATTAAATGTGCAGTGATCACCCACATGCACTGGAAGGACACTCACCCACCAGATTCACAGCAGCTTTCTGCACTAACTGCATCTGCTCCAGAAAAACTAACACGTCACCACAGAAACATTCTTTAAGTTTGGTTTCGTTTGTGTTTTTATTTACCCCTTGCAGAGCCGGATCAAAGACAGCGAGGCATCACTCCCAGCCTGCAAAACCCCTGAGCAGAGGAGCCAGCCCGGCGCTGAGGCTCTCCCTGCCCACACCTGCCTATCTCCCCTGCACCTCCGGGCCACGGTGCCAGCAGAAACTGCTCAGCTGCGGACAAACCAGCTAACCTGGAATGCCGGCAGCCCTCCTGCTGCCCCACCAGCTAACCAGCTAACCTGGAATGCCGGCAGCCCTCCTGCTGCCCCACCAGCTAACCTGGAATGCCGGCAGCCCTCCCGCTGTCCCACCAGCTAACCTGGAATGCCGGCAGCCCTCCCACTGCCCCACCAGCTAACCTGGAATGCCGGCAGCCCTCCTGCTGCCCCACCAGCTAACCAGCTAACCTGGAATGCCGGCAGCCCTCCCGCTGCCCCACCAGATAACCAGCTAACCTGGAATGCCGGCAGCCCTCCCGCTGCCCCACCAGCTAACCAGCTAACCTGGAATGCCCGCAGCCCTCCCGCCGCCCCACCGAGTACGTGACCCAGGCCCTGCGGTGCATGGGGACAGCACAGCGCCCAGACCAGGGAGCAGCGTGCCCAGGCAGGTATATCTGATGGGACGGTGGGGATGACACTCCCCATTAAATCAGAGTTAAATCCCCGCTACTTTGGAAAACGGAGTCCATTAAGATATTTAATCTTGGCTGGGCAAGCTCCCCATGGTCCCAGGAAATGCGGCTCAGCTCAGTAACAGACTGCAGCTCGCATCCCTTTCCTCCGACACGGCGCACATCTCTGCCCATTCCCACGCCCTCGCTCTCCGGCACACCCGAGGCTCCCATCACCCCCGGCCCGCGGGGATCCCCGGCCTCCACCCTCCCCACCCGAGCCCCATCCCGGCTCTCCCGGCGGCCAGG
>VZTB01003836.1:371077-403348 GCA_013397245.1 Thryothorus ludovicianus
CGCCCCGAGCGAGCCGGGAGGGCTCCGCGCCCGCAGCGCCCGGGACATGGTGGGCAGGGTCGCCGTGGCCGCGGCCGCCGGCTCCCCTCTCCTCCCCGGGAACGACGGCGACGTTCAGGTGGGGACGCGGGCCGGGGGTCGCGCTGTGAGGGCGGAGGGACGGGGTGCGGCTGGCGAGGGTGCCCCTTCGGCGCTGTGCCCTGACACGGCCCGCTCGGTGGAGCCGGGCAGCTGAGAGGGGCCGCCCGCCCCGGCCCGGGCAGCCCCGCGGGCCCGGCTGTCATTAAACGCATTCGAGGCACTTTGGGAACAGACATTTTCTGCTTCAGAGCCTGTGATTGCAGAGGAGTTCAGCTGCTGGTAAACCAGGAGCTACAAAAGTCTTTATGAGCCACTCTTTCTTGGAGCTGTAGAAGTAAATGCTCTTTTGTGATTTGAATTATTATACGAGATAAGAATTCTCTTGTGTTCATTTTCTGTACATACTCCTAAAGGTACACTGTCTTCCCAAGATATGTCAGATGTTTATGGTAGGATCACACGTTTTTATGTCATGTTGGAATTCCCTCTTAAATGTTCAAGGTCGATCATCTGAATTGACCTAGACTTTCAGACTGACACTATTGTGAAATCTCTGCAGAGCTGTTCTGAAGACCTTGTGGTCCCTTTCAGTTTAGACCATCTCAAGGTTTCAGAACAGGATTTTTATTTATCTGAGACAGCAGAATCTTTATTTCAAGCTTAGATGGCCTTTGAAAACACTGAAATATAGTTTATGGGTGCACAGTCTGAGCACATTAACATGAATTTTTGTATTCTGAAAAAATTCTATGTAAGTCACCTTGAGTTTTTTAAAACTAAGTTTCGTGTTGTACCTTTTACAGCCGTGCAAGAAGCGGCGAGAGGAAGATGCTTCTGTAAAAACAATCACAAGGTATTTTTCACCATTAGCAAAACCAGTGGATAAAGCACTGTCATCACCAAAATCCAACAATATCTTGGCTTATTTTAAAAAGACATCTGCAACTGAGAATGCTGCATTCCCAGCACGAGCTGGAGATAATAAAACGTTGTTGGATGCTGATGACAAAGAGTGTAAATCATCTTTCAAGCCATCTTTAAAGCGGAAGAGAAAAGGGAAGAAAGTTAATTTAAATAATATGCCAAAAGAAATGAAAGAATCTGAGAATGAACTTGAAATAGAAATTATTAGTGATGACAGCAGAGCATCTACAGGACTGCAACAAGACAGTAATGACTTTACTGCTTCTTGTACTCTAGTGGACAAAAAATGTGCAAAAGAATTAGCAGAAGATAATGATCAAAGAGAGAACTTCCAAAATGTTGTCCCCTCCGTAAAAAATGCAAAAAACTTCAGTTGTGAAACAAATAGATCAAAAAATAGAATAAGAAAATCAAGGACAAGGAAGCACAAAGTAAATATTGATTTGTCTGAAAGCTTTTCCTCAGAAAACCAGATGAATGAAACGTGTAAAAAGGAAACTGAAGGGAAGACAAATACAATAGCAGAGTGTGATGCTCCTATTGGTGATTCCAGCTTTGAGGTTCATATGGATGATGGGACATCCCAGGTAAATAATTGTATAATAACAGTGTCATTTGAGGACTTCTTGAGAAGTCAGGGAAAAAATAATGTCGAAGAAGACACAAAACCAGCAATGGATGCCTCTGGTACAGCAAATGAAATGGACAGAAGTGACAGTATCAGTGACCCAGAAAAGTGTGAGGAATCCCAGCAGCTGCCACTCAGAACAGTGACTGTCCTTGCACAAGTTCATTCCAT
This sequence comes from Thryothorus ludovicianus, assembly GCA_013397245.1. NCBI lineage: Eukaryota > Metazoa > Chordata > Aves > Passeriformes > Certhiidae > Thryothorus > Thryothorus ludovicianus. The sequence continues at coordinate 372,882 of VZTB01003836.1, forward strand.
TCCCCCCAAATTACCTCCCTCACACAAGGAGCAGAAAGGCTCTAGGAAAATAGCTTCCATTTTTTTGAAGCAGAAAGGATGTGGAGGGGAAAAAGAAAGCAGCCCAGCCCTCTTGGACAGTGAGCAAACAGAACAGGTTACTCAGAAAAGAAAATCCAATGTTGTTATTGAGGAAGAAGAATTGGAGCTGGCTGTTCTGGAGACTGCAGGGTCGGATTCTCTGAGGCCAAAATGTACTCTGGAAGAAAAGCATCAGTTTATGAAAGCTTTTAGACAACCAACAGCAGATGTAACAAAAAGTGGAGTTAAAAAGGCACCTGGGAAACAAAAGCAAGCTGCTGCAAAGTCTTCAAAAGAAAAAGAAGGATCTGAAGATCTCATTCCTTCAAATAAAGGATTAGAAAGCAGGATGCCAGAAGATTATGTGGACAAATGCACACATTCTAAACCTAAAAGCAATAGAACTAAACTCAGAAGATCTAAGAAGGTTCAGAAAAAAGGAAACAGAGGAAAGAAGGCATCAGAAACTAAGGATGCTGGTGTCTCAAACACCAGCAATTACACTGGAGAAGAGGATTCAGGTGCTGGTGGTGTCACTGTGGAAAACACCTTAGGTGAAATAATTTTATCAAGTCCAGAAGTGAGTGAGTTGAGGAGGAGTTTAAGGCAGCAGAAAACCAAAACATCAATAAATGTTACACCTAAAAAGCCCAGGGCTAGAAGTGCCTGCTCTGCAGATGAATTAAGTGCCTGCCCTTTAGAGACTTCCACCCCAAAAGGACGCAGACAATCCAGCAAGGAAAGCAACGTGTACAGAGCTGAGGTGATTACTGTGCCCTGTGATGGAAACAGCCCAATAAGGTACACCTTTTAGAGGATATTCTACCTTTATGCCCATTAATTGTATGCAATTTTTTTGAAAATAAGACATAATTAAAAACGTGTATCAGAGTTGCGTGGATACTGATCATGGTGGGTAAAAATAGAGAGGAACCAAAGCTGACTATAAAAGTGTTTGTACTAAAGACATCCAGAAAAACCCCAACCAAACAACAAAAAAACCTCAACCACTAGTTGGAGAGTGACTTCTGTGTACAGCACTGTATTTTTAGGCTTTTGAAAATGAGATTGAGAGAAACATTTCCCTTTATTAACCAGTAATAATTTCACAATACTTTTTTTCCTAATCAGAATGAGGTTTACACGTATCAAAGCAGCTACAAGATCAAATAAAGCTGAAGCAATGAAAAATGAAGAGTCTCACTCCAAAAATACAAAGGTAATCTATGTAACAATTGGTGTCAGTATTTTGTTATTTCCTATATGGGTATATTTGTGGTGTATTCAGTATTGTGTAATAATCTAACATAATACAAAATGACAGTTCCCAGCTGCCCTATGGAAAGTGAATGTACTCTGATTTATGATGAAATTTGAGATGGTTTCTTATACCTTAGATCTTAAACCATGTTTTATTAGTAAAACTCCACCTTTCCTAACAGAAAAATCCCATAAAATAGCATGCTGGTGTGCTGCAGGTTCTCAGGATGGGCTACAGAAACAGCTGGACGTGGCACTTGGTGCTGTGGTTTATTTGACAAGGTGGTGATTGGCCAGAGGTTGGACCTGATGATCTCAGAGGGCTTTTCCAGCCTAAATGATCCAGTGATTTGTGATTGTGTGGGCACAGCAGAACAGCTGAGGCTTCTGAACGTCACTGCCCATATTTTATTGGTTCCATGAAAGAACTGGGATCTCCTCACAGGGCTCTCACTCCCTTTTGGAAACTGTTAATCATCTTGGTTTGCTTGTCCTTTCAATTATTTAATCTTCTTTTTGATACCAAGGAAATTTTGCGACAATTGCATACTTCTGTGAAAGTGAAAAATTGTATTTATATGCTAAGTACTTAGTGAAGAGAGTGCCATTAATTGCTATTTCGTTTTTTTTTTGTTCTTTGTTAACAGATAAACACTTCTAAAAACAGATCCAAAGCCAAGCAGCTGATTGAAAAAGCAAAGGCTATACAGCAGAACAGATCAAAAGTGAGTGAAGACTCAGCAGCTCCTGTGAGGCGCTCGTCCCGACAGAGGATCCTTGCTGAGAAGAAGAAATTAGGAGAAAGTGATGTAAGGCTGTACTTTGGGGAAGGGAGGGATATTTTTATATATTTGTGATTGATATCAGCAACACAAACGATTCCTACTTGATTCTTTACAAGAAATGTTTGGAAGTTAAGATAGATATCTGCAATGTATTGTTAATAAAGGAAAAGTTTGGTTTCCTTTCTTACTTGATTTGCTTTCCCTCTAGGAATCAGTGGTAATTCTGGATTCAAGCGTGGATAGTGTCACTTCTACAGAGCAGAGTGTGAAGGAAAAGAGGCTTCGGAGCTTAAATGATGTTTTGGGGAAGAAGTCTAAAAACTTGAAGGTTGCAAAGAACTCCAGTGGTAATTGGGTTTTACTGAATGTGTTTATTAGAGGAACATTTTATATTAATGACTATTGTAACATTATTTCATAAAACTGCCTTTGCAGTATATTAATCTTTTCTTCTGATTTATCTTGTATAATATTCCAGTATATACCTTCCCTTTTTATATGAATTAGTAGTGCAGAGGTTATTTACATGTGTTGTTTTGCTTTTTCTTCATTTGGGGAAAAATGTTTGTTTGAAAAAATGCCAATCATATACCATGTTTTGTTGCATCTCCTTTTTTTCCCTAATGTTAGAAAATAGCATCTATACTGAGGAAATAGTCAGAAATAAGGCTATAATTAATTTTGTTAAAATGCTCAACTTTCCTTTAAGAAAAGGAGATTCCCTGATGATGTTAAATGGAACATGCAGATAGTGAACACAGAAACAAGGTTGGAATCTTGTATTGGTGCTAATCTAAAAATGTTTTTTTTTTTTTAACCTTTTTAAATAGAAACTGAGATGTCCACCTTCCTGCCTAGGCAAAAATGCTCAAAACTCTGCAGGTGAACCAATTGTGATCTTTGATGAATGCAGGTCAGTTGTCAAGAGTGCAGTTGCTTAAAAATCAAAATACATTTCAAGGTTACTTTACCATTCTCTCATTTAAACAGATTTGAATACACTTACTGAAATGTGCTATAAATATTCATGACTTTTATACTGATTAATATTTTAATCTGCTTGCAAAATTGTAGAGCTGTCTTGGAGAGTACCTCAACCATTTTAGAACCATATGAGATGTCTGGAAATGTAGTTGATGACTGATTAAAAAGAAATCCCAAATTACAAGTAAAGATACAAAATTAAAGACAATTTTTTTTAGATTAAAATTTTTAACACAGAATTAATTTTCAACTAACTACATTAAAATTAATTTGAGCACTTCTGACAGACTATTTTTAAGTCATTTGGAAGAGAATATAATTAAATTCAGCTTTGCATAGCTGGAAGTTCTACTAATTCTATCTTCTTTTCTTTCTTTTCTGTTTTCATTAAAGCCAAGATGCATCTGAAAATTCTCAGGATGATGATCCATTCAGAGCAAAACGTGAATTCCTGATGAGTGGATTGCCAGAGTCACTAAAAAGGCAGATTGCAAAGAAAGCAGCAGCAATGGAAGCATACTCTCTTGCAAATTCCTGTTTTAAGACTGTTGTCCATGTACAGCAGAAGGATGACTGTAAGCTTTTGTTAAGCTTTGGGTTTTGTTTAAATGTACATAATAATTTCTGAGGAATTTGTGCAGAAAAGAAAAAAATTTCCAGCTTAGGACTGGAATAGGTGGGAGTTTCCTCTTGTTTTGTGTCTCAGTAAGAGAACAAGACTTAGAAGCTTCCAGTGAGATGTTTTTGAATACAAAATTTACAAATTAAATCGATGCTAAAGTAGTCTATACATGCATGGACAAGGATGCAAAATTCTTACAATTTAGTCAAAAAATTGGTCTGTTAAGTTCCAGTTTGGAGAATAAAGATTGTGTTGGACTGATTTGGGCAGAAACCATTTCCTTCTGACAAAGGCAAAACACTTCACAAAAAAGAGAATACCACTCATTTCTTTTCCCTAGAACTGAAGTTAACTCTTGTTTTGTTTTTGGTGGGGATTCTTTTGTAGTTTCTCCAATGTGGAAATTGCAATCCCCATCATGTCCTCTATTAACTAAGCTGAGGGAACTGAGTACTGAAGTCACCAACATCACAAAAATCACTCTCTCACTTGGGGAATTTTCCACTGTGAATTCAAAGCTGAATGGAAATCGTTCTGCACCTGTGGTAAGTACTTTAAAATTCAAATGGCTTTGATATTTGTTTGGAGTTATGTTTTTAATAAATCCTGTAGTTTGAATTTGTTTCAGTCCTGTAATTTGTTGGGGTTTTATTTTACTTACTTGTGTGTGAGTTGCACATTTTGTATCTTACCATTAGGCAGTTCTCATCAGTTTTTAAGTTTCTGTTAATCTCTGTATTTAAGATACTAGCAGTTTGAATTATGCAAAGCATTCTGTGTAAAGTTTTTGAGTAATTCTGTGTGTGTGTATTCCAGCTTTCAGGCCACCGACCAGCTTTGCCTGATGCATTCAGGAAGGAGTTGCTAGATGAGATCGTGGCTTCTAATTCCCAGTTTCCAGTGAGAAAATACTACTCCAGGTTCCTGAAAAAACAAACAGAAAGGATGGCTTTGGAAAACAGTACACAAGGTCAGGAATCTATGGAGGGACAAAACCACTCTTAGGCTTTGTGAAACAACTGGGAATTGTTAAAAATATGTTACTGAAGGAATACTGTTGTTGGAAATAAATTGATCCTCACATTTTAGGTTATTTTGACCAAAATCTTCAAATGTGGCTTAAGCAGATGTACAGTAGTAATGGACATAGCCTGAAATTTTAAATTGATGCAATTTTTTTTCTTAGAAAGCAGAGATGACACTGCAAATCTTGAGAAGCATCCTGACAACTGGAAGGAAACAAAGAGGAAAAGGAAAGAAACAGAAGACCGCAAATCAAAAAGAAGAAAACAACTTGAAGGTACAGAGTCTGAAATGAAATCAAGAGTTTCCAGGAACCTTAATCCTCCCACATCTGGAGGAAAACAGGCAGAGACAGGACAAGCCACACACATGGGAGAAAACAAGACCCAGAAGCCAGATAGTGTGACAGAAGGCACTGGGTGTTTATCAGATCCAAGTGCACTTCCAGGTAACTGCATTTCCTGCCTCATTTTCATCTTGGCTTTGAGGAAGTGTGTGTGTGATGTATGTCAGCTCTCCACTGTGATGCAAAAATCATATCTAGTCATAATACTCTGCTAGATTTTATCAATTCTGTTGCATGCAGAACTGTTTGAAAATGGACAATATTTTTTCTGTAGGTGTGGAAAAGGAAGACATGCTCTGGACAGATAAATATCAGCCTCAAGATTCCAGTGAACTCGTAGGAAACAAGAAAGAAATTGAAAGGCTACACAGGTCAGAAGTTGGAACATGGATCCATTCCTAAAATAATTCAAAACCTCATGTTGCTTGATAATGCTCCAGTACTGAGAGAGCAGTACTTTCCTGTACTTCCCTACAAGCATCCTGACCCTGACCTTGCTGTATTCTCTGCTTTTGACAGGAATTTAGCACTGGAGTCCACCTAACACATTGTGCTTTCAGTTAAATTTTCTGTGTGGGCTTAAGTTACTGGTGTGGCCCTTACACAGAATTGAAAGATCCATCTTACAAACCAACACTGAATTATGAGTGAATAAGTAGTTCAAATGACTTGTTTTTGTACCAGTCAGCTAATAGAATGGAGAATGAAAAAGGAAATGTTTTTTACAGAAGAATAAAATCCTGAACATTTTTTGCTTTTATTTGAAAAGACTTGATATGTTTCTGTGGGGTAACAAGTGGCTGATGTCCCCTAATTTTATGGTCTGCTCCATCTCAATTTGGTTCACTTAATTCACCAGCAATTTTTATTTTTCTGTTGTTCCTTCCTTTTATAGTTGGTTAAAGGAATGGAAAAAGAGAGCTGATTTGGAAGAAAAACGAAATCAGAAAAGGGAAAAGGAGGACAAAGAACAAGAAGGTACTGATAGAATCAGTATAGCTTCTCTTTTGTTATAAAATTGGCAAAAAATAACAGGAATCCTTTCTTTTCTTTTTAATAATTGTACAGATTCTTTAAGCAGCCTTGACTTTAAAGACAGTAAATCTGATAGTGAGGAAGAGACAACCCTCTGCAATACAGTTCTGATAACTGGCCCACCAGGAGTGGGGAAAACTGCTGCAGTGTATGCTTGTGCTCAGGAGCTTGGGTTTAAGGTTTGTGGAGTTCTTCCTTTCCTCAGTGCATTTTTCTTATTTATACTAATGATACAAGAGCATTTGGAATACAAGATACCTACAATCTAATTTTTTTTTTTGTGAATTAAATACCATTGCAGATATTTGAAGTCAATGCCTCTTGCCAGCGTAGTGGGAGACAGATCCTGTCCCAGCTGAAAGAAGCTACTCAGTCTCATCAAGTGGATAAAAAAGGGGTGAATGCCCACAAGCCTTGCTTTTTTAACAGTTGTAGCAGTGCCAAGTCACCAAGTAAGTGTCCTGGTTCCTATCTGGGGTTCTGTGTTTGGCCTGAATTATAAGGGTGGGATTTATGGAGGGGAGGACATTGTTAAAGACTGAATTCCCAAAACAAATTTTAGATATCAGTTGTTTTTAGAAAGATAGCAGATTTAGCTTACTGGTCATAATAGTAAGAGCTGATCTGTTGGTTAACACACCTACAGACCAAATTAAATAATGACTTCATTAAAACACTGACTCTTGATTACGTTATTTCTGCAGTGGTGGAGCAAGTGCTGTGGCATTTGACTAGAAAGTTGAACAGAAAGCTTTTCCTATAACAAGAGAAAAGGAAAACAAGCAAAAATCAGCACAGTAAACCTGTCATTTACCATAGATTAAAAATGGGTTTTGCTTTAAATTTGTCTGAGAAATAGCAGTTTGACATTATATCTCCAGATGAAGTTTAATATAAAACATACCTTGCAGAAAAAATGTGTTCTCCAAAGAAAGTTATTTCTCCAAGAAAACTGCCACTGTCACCAAAACGAGCAGGATTAAAACGAAGCTTGCCCCCTAAAACACTTGCAAACTACTTCCAAATTTCTGCCAAACGTAAAGGTACTGATGGAGAAGCAACATCTGAAGAAAAAAATGCAGGTAAGCATTCCTTTTTAATAATGAATTACCTTTGGAGATGGAAATGCTACACTGTGTATGTGGAGAAAAGAACAGATTCTCTTAAGCATTTGATAAATGAGGAATTTTTGAAAAGCATTGAATGGTTTCACTCCTTCCTGCTCAATTATTCATCCATCTGCAGGAAATACACAGAATTCACTGGAAGTAAAGAAAGATGCTCAAATTAAGACAGTAAATAAAGAAGAAGGAGGAGAACACAGCAGGAAAAGTGCAACATCTCTCATTCTTTTCGAAGAGGTAAAATTCACACAAAATGTGCTATGACTGTGTTCACAGCTTGTAACTGCTGCTTAAGCTGCTGATACTGTGTTTGTTTTCTGTAGGTGGATATAATATTTGATGAAGATGCAGGATTTCTGAGTGCAATAAAGACATTCATGGCAACTGCAAAGAGACCTGTAATTCTTACCACCAATGGTGAGTACTGTTTGTAGCAGTATTTAGGCTTTACAGACAGAAGAGCCACTTTTAATTATGGGCAGTATATGGTGATGATTGAATACTGCCCTTAAATGCAAAATTAAATGAGTGGAGACTGTAAAGCAAGTATTTGAGTGTTTGAATAAAGATAAAGATGGATAAAGAAAATAAGTAGGTTTGAACATAATGTCATGACAGTTCACTGATCTCTCTTTATAGATCCAACATTCAGCTTAATGTTTGATGGCTATTTTGAAGAGATCAATTTTAATACCCCTTCCTTGGTAAGTCTGTGTGGAAATGCAGGTACATCCTAAGCAAGTTACATGTTTGGGTAGGTTTATATATTTCTGATGTAACGTGTTTGTTTGATCAGAGACAGACCTGTCTTGGGGTTTATGTAAGGATGTGTAGGATGTATTTATCTTTACATGTAGAAGCTGTTATAAAATAGCATGGAAGGTTTATTTTCCAAACAGTTTAGTGGTACTGAGAGTTAAAATAAGAACATCACTTAATCACTTCATTTAGTTTTAGAATGTAGTTAGATAAATATCTGATAGCTCTGATCTGAAGGTTGGTTATGCCACTACTGGTTCATTCATTAAAAAGTATAGGAGTTACTTTAGAAATATTGTGGGTTATTCCTATAATGTAAACACTAGTGTTCTGTGTAGCAAATGGTTTTATTTGCAGCTATGTATTAGGTGAAAAACCTAAATAAATGAGAATCAGAAGGACTTAATTATTGAGAAGGGGATATTTCTTAATGTGAAACTGAAGACCTGTTGGACTTCCAGGCAATTGCAGAGTTAAAAGAAAGAATGCAAGAAAACCCTTTACAATTAATATAGTTCAGTAAAAGCTGTTCAGTGGTGGTGAGAAGCAAGGTGTAGGTAGCATCAGGACCATGAGCAGAATCTTTGTGTGTTTGTTTTTAATCAGCTGGATTTCTAAATTGAACTTAATTCTCTGACATAAGCTACATAGATTGGGTAGTTTGCTTTTCCTTACAGGCTTTAATCTAATTGTAATCTAATTTAATAAATTAATCTTCTGTATTAAAAGACAAAATTTATTGCAAGCATAAACAGAATAATTTGCTCTTGTTTAGATAAACTCTGTGAGCTACCTCCAAGCTCTGTGCCTGGCTGAGAACCTACGGACAGATGTGGAAGACTTGGCTGCTCTCCTGAGCACAAATAACTGTGATATCAGACAAAGTGTTCTGTACTTACAGTTCTGGGTTAGAAGTGGTGGTGGATGCTTGAAAGAGAAGCGTTTGGCACTTCATGGTATGTTGATTTAATTTAGTCTTAAAATAATTGCCATCTAAATATGAATTTAACTACATGGAAGCATTCTTAGACATGTATTAATGAATGGTAACTTCTTGTAAGGCTCCTAAATATTGGGGGTGGAGGTTCTACTATTTTTAGCTACTTCAAAGCCTTGTATTAATGCATAAGGAACTAAATTTTGAGGGGTTTATTGCCTGTCATTATGGTGCTTACTACCTCCCTTTCATGTTCTGGGCAAAGAAGGGAACCAGGAGTGATTTTCCTCAGAGTTTGCAGTTCTTTATCCATGTAGCTGGCTTGTAGGCAATTCTCCTAAAAGAAGTGGAGCTGGAAAAGGGCTAAAAATGGGACAGCTAGCAAGCAGGCAGGGGTAGGAACTTGATCCCAAAGGATTCAGGGAGAGTTTAGGGGTGTGAGGGAGTGACAGGGAGACACAAGTGAGGCACAGCCTCCCTCAGAGGTTGCTTGGGAAGCAGGAGAGTGGGTTGGCAACACTGGCAGCAGTGATGTGGGCACGGGGATGTCTCATTTCAGCTGCTCTGTTCCTCCAGCACCACAGCAAGAGGTGACAGTTACAGCATCCTTTGTGACAGGAATTGAGGTAAAGAGGTGGAAAATCAATTTCATGATGCAGTTGTTCCCTTTCATGTAAAGCCTGTTATCTCTGTGCAGGAGGAGAAGAGACAAGGAATGCAGATAATGTCATTTATCCTGCAAAGTGTAATGATTCCAAGGGGGATTTTTCTCAAGCTGATGATGCACATCTTCAGGAGTTTCCAAAATGTGATACAGGCTGTGTAGAAACATTGCTTGGCCTGAAGAACATCCTGTTGCCTTCAGAAGATTTGTTTACCTTTCTTAAGGTATTTTTGTAGTTGACTAGGTAATACTTTGAATGATTGGCAGACATTTGAGTGTAACCATCACCAGGAATAGCATAATCTTAGAAGCAAATCTCTGAAAAGGTTTGTTGTAGAAATTAGAGAATTCCATGGTTATTAAGTACAATCTGAACTGGGGTGGTCTCCTGCAAGCAAAACATTCCCTCACCTCATAAGCACAAAGCCAGGAGTTTGAGATTTTTTGTAGTAACATTTTTATTTTTTAAAAAATGTACTTTAATATATATTGATAAAGCTTTCATGTTTATTATTTTACAGCACAAAATCACAACCACAGAGGAATGGAATAAATTGATGCAGCTTCTCACAGAATTCCAGATGAAGCATGTGGATTTTGTATATAGTAATCTTGAACTTATTCTTCCCTTACCAGTACAAGTTCTGTCAAACCAGTCTGAAGCCCCAAAGTCTCTACTTGAAAGGACTAATATAGTTTCTTCAAAAGACAGATCTGCTAAGAGTTCTTGCTCTGGGAAGAGCAGCCCTGGAAAAAGGTCTAAAAAGACAAAGGCTCGGAAAAGGCTTGAGATATTGGATGATAGTGACTTATTTGATTCTGAGCTAAACTATTCAGCTGAATTCATAACTTTGCCATCAGACAGTCCTAAATCATGTGCTGAAGTGAATAAGAAGGAATCAAAGTTGTTGGTGCATAAAGAACAAAAAGAAGTTAAAACTAAAACCTCAGCAAATGAAAAAAGGTCTGCAGTTGTTTTCCAGTGTATGAATTCTCTGACTGAGTTTGTGGAAAACATGTCCTTCCTGGATTGCTGTGTAAACACTAACACCAGGGAACCACTGGAGTTTTCTAAAAGTGAAGAATTTCATTGGACAAATGCCAAAATCAGAAATGGTCTCTGTGATGAGTTCAGTATAGAAAACACTGATTGGTGGAGTCCCCAGACCTGTAGTGAAATAAAGGCAGCTATTGAAGCACTCAGCTTCACCAGAAGTTCTGTTAATATTTCACAAAACTTGGAATCCTTTCTGAGTCCCAGTAAAACACCTGGAAGTGATCAGCTGAAGGGACTTACTCTGCCTGTCTCCAACACAAGGAATTGCATATCCTTCAGCCAGGCAGCTGATTCAAGGTAAGACCTTGTTAATATTTCTGGAGTATAATGCAGTTGCTTGTCAATTCACAGGGTGTAGGACTGTTTCAGGTTTGATGTATACACATTCATACCACTGTGACTGTTGTCAGTGTGCCTCAAAACACTGCAGTGTATTGTTCACTGTGCTTTTACAAGCTTAAATTAACTTCTTATCAATCTGCAAAAAGTGACTTTTCTTGAACAGCCTGATTTTAGTGTTGCTAAGGACTGGTGACCTTAGTCTAGTTACTTTAAAAATGGACAAAAATCACCATCACTCCCAAAAGAATAACAATCCTGAAAGAATGGCTTTTTCAAGACATGGGATTGTGCAAGTACCAAACCTACAAATTTGTCACCCAGTGCCTGCTCATCCTTGAACCAATGTTAAGTGTGTTGGTACGTGTTTGGTGATGAAGACCTAAAAAAATCCGAAGTGAATTCTTTGTATAAACTTGTGCTAACAAAGAATAACCTTTGATACTTGTAAAAGACCAAAGAATACTATCAAGTGTGGGCATGAAACATTGTTTTTAACATAAACAAGTCATCATAGGTAAACTTGGCACAATGGGCACTTAAAGCCCATTCAGGGGTCTGAACAGGAAAATGGCTTGGAGCCTTTCTTCTGTAAGTCAGTACCCAGAGGAGCAATGTCCAGTGGGTCTGACCATGCATCCTGTGACCAGATTTATATCATTATCAATGGGTTATACACTGCACCTGACACTGATACTCTGGCAAATACCAATTGCATAATGGTTTTTATATTTGAAGACCCCAGATGCTTTCAGTTGTGGTTGTACTGAACCTCACATCTGTGTCTAGACTGAGGAGCTCCCCAGATCAGACTCCTGATTAAGACAAGAGCATTGGCCAAATAAATTGCTGACCTTCATGTTTCTGTCCAAGTGCAGCTTTGTGTAAGCAGCACACAATTAGAAGGTGCAGACATTGGGATGCAGTTCTGGACATCAATTTAATGGAGTTTAAAATCAGTGGCTTTGATCCTAAAAAAAATCACCACTGCACATTCTTGAATAAGAAACAATAAAGCTTCATTCTCTGTTTTAGCACTCACAAAAAAGCACAGAAGAGGCTGGCTGTCATCAAAACTGTATTTTCCAGAAGTCCTTTAAATCTGGGCAATAAGCAAGCCAGCACCCTCGAATACCTCCCCACCCTCCGCAGCATCTGTAGGTCTGAGAAGCTTAAAGAGCAAGGGAAGACTAAAAGAAGGTAAGTTTGGGTTTTCCTAAATCTTGCTACATTTCATTATAGAAGGTAGCTAAGAATTTTATATTGTCAAATAATTCTAGGCAAGGAAGGTGGACATTTGTCTCTCAAAATAGTAAAAGTGTGGCCTTATATTTGGAAATAACTTTGTTCCCTCAACAATCTTTTTTACTTTTTCTTTAATAGGTTCTTGCATTATCTTGAAGGGATTCATCTTGAAATACCCAGACAAATGATAAATGGTTTGTCTTTGAACTTCCCTTAAAATTGCCAACACCAGAAATACTTTGTGCCTAATGGTGGTATTCTCACCACAGTTTGTTTTTTTATTTACCACATTATTGTATATTCAGAGCCATTTGTATATTATTTTTTATAAGTATTTAAAATAATGTATATATCTATTGTCCTTATACTGCTCTCCACAGTTGAAATGTGGATTTGTTTGGTGCTTGTCCAGTAAGGGCATTCATAATATTAAATGTACAAACTAAGCAAGAAGTCCTTAACAACCCTCACAACTTCCACAGCAAAGTTGCTATTTCTGAGGAGACTGTTTTGTTCAAAAAAGTTTGTTTCTGAATTTGCAATTAAAGTCATAACTCAAGGTGGGAGGGGGTACAGAGAGGATGCAACAAGTCCTCCAAAGTCTAAATGACAGAAACAAACTCTTCACTTTGACCACAGGGAACAAAGTCCTTACAAAGTACTGTGCCTCAATGTACATATATTTGTATACATTCCTTTCATTGTTTACAGCTGTCAGATCTGCATGTTAATCTCCTAAAAAGGTAGAGAAATGATTACTGTAGCTCAACATGGTCTCAAGAGATTTAGACAAGATTTTGTAAATAACAATTATCCCAGTGTTACTTTGGGTACAGGAATATTTAACTACTTCTAGTCTTGTATATTGTGTTTTAATCTTAAGCTTCTTTTTTTTTTTGTATTTGACAAGACTTCAGCCTGATTATTTGTGATGAATCTGTTTTTATACAACAATAAATCTGTGAGACTTTGCTACAATCCCAATATTTCTATTCCATGAAAGGTAAAACTCCTGAAACATATTTTTAAAGGATTTTAAAACTGGGATTAGTTCTACCATGTACTTTTCTGCCTTTTCTTTGCAGTTGGATTGTTCCTGTTCCTCAAACTGAGTCAGACTGCTGCCATGCAGTGGTGCTCCACTTACCTCAGTGTCTCTGTAAAAATAAGGAAGGCCATTTGCTAGTTCTGCTCTCATCTTATATTTTTCCTGTCTTAAAGATGTTCAGGAATTAGAAATATTTATGGAAACAGCAAATTGTTTTAAGCTTCTGCTTAAAACAATTGTAGATAATCTTCATAGTTTACTCTTTCCAGAATTATCAAAAAATTAAAATGGCTGTTAAAATCTTCATGGCATTTTTTTGTATCAACAGTCTATGCTTCTCCTGTATGATTTGTAAAAATAAACATACAATTTTAAACTTTTAAAAATAAAGTAAAAGTGCATCTGTTCAATCTAACTATATTACAGTGAGGACCTACATAAATGAGAATCAAATCCTCTAAAGTATTAGTATTTTAGGAAATTCAGGGATAGTTTGAAAGACCCAGATTAGAAAGCAGTGAGAGACAATTTACCTTCTTTTGAAGTCAGCTCTCTGGTTTTGATAACTGCCTTCAGAAGTTTACAGAACCTGCTGTGGTGTCCACAAGGTAAGGTGGAATTCAAGTGTTTCCCTCTTGGTCAGATATTTACCACATGAAATCACCTCAAGCTACTCTGAATGAAAGATAATCTCTGTGATGATTTGAGTTTTGATCAATTAGCACCTTTGGATTTTTATGCATCAGGTATGAGCATCTTTTGTATGCTAGAATAAAGCAAGTTTCCAGGAGGAATGGGCTTGAGAAAAAGGGACCTGGTTTTGATTAACTCTGCTTAGAAAGGAATGTTTCACAAGCTCCATTCCAGTAGTGTGGAATTTGCCTGCTTTTAATGCTAAATATTTTCCTGCAATAGTTTGGTCCCTGTACTGTTCCCCCAGCTAATTTATGTGTCTTGCAATCAGAAGGAAAAACAACCCTGGAGCTTCAGAATGACTCTCTCCCATTTAAGCAGCATTTATTAGTAGGTGTACAGCAACTTAAACACAAAACCAACAGCCTTGTTCCTCTTGCTGAAATCTCAACTAAGTTTCAAGCTTTTCTTTCTTTTTACTGTCATTCCAATATTGCTTTCCAGAATGTAAATGAGAGTGACATTATTCTACCATCCCATGAATAATACAGAAAAAAGCAGTTGTGGTTGCAAGAACAAGCCTAAGGCTCAGGCTGTGTTAATGCTGCTACTGAATAGAGGTGGGAGGAGGGAAGGACCCCTTCAAGAGCAAGACTATCTCAAGTCTTTGTAAAAGATATATATATATATAAATAACCACTCCTCAGATATACAAAATCTTCCTTTTATTCTGCAGGAGTTGTAAGGACACTACAAAAATTAGCTAGCAAAAAGCTTTGGTGTATGGCTTGCAAGATTACCTGGGCAAAGTTAAATCCACGTTTACATTCCAGTATGCAACAGTTCCTAGAGGGTGAGTGCTCAAGAGAGATTCTATGTAGGTAGTTGAACAACTCTTCAGATATTCTGCTGCTATTTATGTCATAACTTCACAACAGTTATAAATAAATAAAAGGTACAATACTACTTAGTACATAGAAGATGGAAAAAAGGTTTCAATATTTGGAACTGATAATACATATCAGGATAGTGTTTAGTCATCTACAAAATTACAATTGTTTTTACAAGATTGTAGATAAACTTTGCTAAAGAAGCATTGTGTATTATACTGCACTATAGCAATGCAAATTAGCAATGCAAATTCAATTTAACCTAAATTAGACAAATATTTTAATACCTCAATCTTTTTCTAAATTAATTAACCTTGAAAATCTTTGTCTCAAATTTTTTCTCTTTGTATTTTCTCTTGTCTTAGATAAACGGAATATTAAATCCCAAACTTTTTGGTATTTGCTTTATCATGGAAGAGGAACGTTTGCAGTGGGATTGAAATGCTTTATTGTCCCTGTGTTGAGCTCTGTGGGCAGGGTTTTTCTGGGTTGGTGTCACCGAGCTCCCTCAGAGGCTGTGCTGGGCACTCGCAGTGGGGCAGAGCTGCCTTGGGGAGCGGGGCTCACCTGTCCCGGCCGTGCGCGGGGCGCCACTGCCCTCGTGTCCCGCAGTGGGCTTTGGAAGCTTTTTGGGAGGGCAGCCGGAGATGCGCGGGGGAGCCCTCCCGGAGCCAGGCCCCGCAGTGACGAGTGTCATTGGGGAAAGCTGCCGGGGAGCGGGCACGGGGGGGCCGCGCGGCACGAACCGCCCGCGGGAGGGGACACGGGAGGGGACACGGGACGGGACGGGGCGTCCCGAGGCCGCTCCGGTTCCTCATTTCCCGGCTGCGCCGAGCCTCCTGCGGGCTCCGCGCCAGGCAGCGGGCGCGATGGACTACGAGAGCAACAAGGCGCTGCTGCTGGAGCTGCAGAGGGCGGCCGGCACCGGTAACGATCGCTGCGCCGACTGCGGGAGCCCAGGTACGGCGGCTTTCAGCGCCCGTGCCCGGGGACTCGTCCCGGTGCGCAGCTGTGTCCGCTCGGTCCGTGCGGGGACCGGCCCTGCCCCTCGCTCCGGGACGCGGCTCTCGGGGGACCGCAGCACCAGGCGCTTCCCCGGGTTATCTGCGCACAGGGCATGAGGCTGCGGGAGGAGGACGGGGGTGCGTGGGGTAAATTTCCAGCTCGGGGAATGTCTGCGCAAGGGCTGGGGCAGAGAACAGCGCGGAACAGCCGCCGGAGCCCCTGTGCCGGGCTGGCGCCAGTGCCCGCTCGGGCGGAGCCAGTGGGAGCTGAAGAAGGCGTCAAGCTGCGATAGGGAGAAGTGGAGGGTGGCGCAATGCAAGGAGAGAGTCTGGCCAGAACACTCAGTGCCTGTGGGATGCACCTGGCAGAGCTGCCCCAGGGGATGTAGCAAGAGCAGGAGCCTTCACGGGCAGCGGACGGCCCTGGCTGTAGGTGCTTCTACTCTGCTGTACTCTGAATATACTGTCGGCACCTTCCTTCCATTGTTAATTCAACAGCAGCAGCTTTTCATGCAGAACTAATAATTAGCTAAGCTTTTCCATCACTTCTCACCTGCCTGCACAGTCACCTTAATTTTAAAGCAAATAGGCAGTAAAGGAATGTACAAACGCAGGAGCCACATCATTCCCTGGGGAAAGCAGGTATTGTTCCCCTGAACATAGTGGAGTGACAGCCATAAACAAGGGAGTGGGATTCCAGGTATTTACTAGGTTTGAAGCCTAGGCTGTTTGCCAGTGGCTGTGCCTTTTCCTGTGTATGAATTGATTATTTGTGTTTTTATCTAGATCCAGACTGGGCTTCTTACAAACTTGGAATATTCATTTGTTTGAATTGCTCTGGAGTTCATCGCAATCTTCCTGGAATCAGCAAAGTCAAATCCCTTCGGCTTGATTTCTGGGAGAGCAATTTAATAGAGGTACAGAGGAAAAAAAACAGTAATTCTCTACATTTCATAACCTTCTCTGCCATGTAATTCCTGTGCCATCCACCATGGACAGTGCTACACAGAGCCACACAGAGCCAAGTTAACTCTAGGGGTTTTTTTATGACCAAAAAATTTTATGCTCAATCAAATTACACTGATAGGTGACCATATTCCTAATAGTCTGTGGTGTGTGTATTTTATATACACAGTAACTTCTCACTGTGATTTAGAAACCCACAAATATTTCTCAGTAGTATATTCAGTTAAGAAAGCAACATACTCTTCTTAAATACTGGTTCATTCTCTCATAATTCAGTTGAATTGTGTTAATAATACAATCACAGTTAATATCTAGGAGGAGATGAAGGAATAGGGAGATCATAAACAAATTTTCTCCTAATTTTCTTTTGTACTTTTCATCAACAACCACACTTTTGTATTCCTTCACACATGGTTCAGAACTATAAATACTGAAAAAAGTGCATCCACCTAAAAATAGCCAACGTTAATGCCACAGAGAATTAATAAATATATGTAAATACACACTGAGAGTTATGGCAAGACTCAGCAAAAAGTGCAGCGCTCCCTTTGATACAAGTCTCCTTTTGTGTTCATGACGTGGTGTTGATTCACAATGGCACACCTAACTAATTTATTTTGTATTTCAGTTTATGAGGAATCATGGGAATCTCTGGGCCAAAGCTAAATATGAGGCGAATGTCCCTCCGTACTATTACATCCCCAAGGCCCGTGACTGCATGTGAGTTGATGGTGTGTTCACTGCTGCACACCTTTACATCTGCTTCCCTTACAGGTCTCCTTGGCTGCCTGCTGAAACTACACTAGAGACAGGTCAGCTTTATCCATGTTTTCCTCTTTCAGGGTTTTAAGACAGCAGTGGATTAGAGCTAAATATGAGCGCGGGGAATTTCTTGACATCCAAGTCTGCCAAGATCCCTGTTCTGCAGGTAAAAGGATTGTCAGGGAGGTCTCAGCCTCAAGGCCAACAGCACAGTGTTTTGTTGGCAGCTTTGGAGATCTCTAAGGTTGACTTGTCATTTTTTAACTGCTGGATGTGCAGTCACTGCTTTGGTTCTAGCTTTGAGAAGAAACTCCTAGGAAAGGGCACTTACACAAGTGCAAGGGTCTATTCAGATCTTACAGTTCTCTATTTCTTCCACTGATTTTTTCATACGAGGGGAAAATTCTTAGGTAGAAAAGAGACTTGGCACATCACCCTTAGCTAAATAGTCCTGCCCTTGTGCCACCCTTGTCTGACATTACCTGTCTGGTCTGCAGGCAGCCGTGAAGGATACCTCTGGAAGCTTGGCAAGGGACGCAGACAGTTCCAGAAAAGGAAATTTCTCCTATCAGCAAGGGAAGGGGTGATGAAGTACTACAGGAAAGAAGTGAGTTTTTCAGCCAAAGTTGGTTATAGGCAGCAGATCAACACCCACCCCTAGACTTTGCTCTTTGTGGGCAAAACTCAGCACCAACTAGAGACTAGCTTTGTCTCTAGTTTTGCAGCCAGCCTGTGCTTGGAGGACTCTTCATGTTTCCTCATTAACATATGTGGTATATTGGGCAATTTTGGATTTAGCTCTTTTCCTCATCCCTTATCTCAACCCTGCAGCCTCCTTCTGCTTAGTGAACAAAGAAAATACATACTGGCAGTTGGATAGCAAGACAAAGAAGATCTGCTGGCAGTTGATGTCTCTTACATTACCAAAATATCCTCTCATCAGCTCCTGCAGCAGGGTCCTCAACACGACTCCTTCCTGTGAGAGACTGTAGCTAATTCTCTAACTAGGAGGCTGGTGGTTGACCCATCCTTTGCAATGCAGACCCAGCCCCCTTTAACAGTGACCCAGCATTTGTCATGCAATCTTTGTAAGTGGTTTTATGTTGCATGTAATTAGGGCTTTCTGTTTCAGGTATATCCAATATTCAGATATTTTAGGACATCTGCTTTCTATTCAGTAGGGATCTAGGTCTCATACAGCTGATCTGCCCTAGAGTACATTCCCTGAGAGCAGTTTAATACAGTGATGCTTTTCATTTCACAGTCCAAAGGTCCAAAAGCCGTTATCAGCGTTGAGACTTTGAATGCAATGTTCCAGGTGGAGAAAATAGGACACAGTCATGGGCTGCAGATCACATACATCACAGATGGTCAAACAAGGAACCTTTTTGTCTATCACGAAAGTGGAAAGGTGAATATAATGGAGATTCTGGAGTAAGCAAGATGCTTAGATATTGGATCTGTATTTTGGAAGAGTTACAGTGTCTGCAAGATTTGGTTTTACTTGGCATCACTAAGACTTCTAGAATTTAGGAAGTTGCAGAAGTTGATTCTCTTAACTGTAGCATCTTGCTCCTTTTCTTTTGGGGCACATATTCAGCCTCACCCTTTGGATAGTCTTAAGTGGTGCATGAATGTAAATATCTGTAAGGAACTGCCTCGTGGTTTTACACAATTTCCTGTTTAAATTCTTGACATGCATACAGAATATCGTTCTACATTATTTCCAAGCCAATAATGATAATTTAAAAAAGTATTTCTATATTGTTAGACTTCTGTTTCTCTCTTCAACAGAATTCTTCTGTCTTTCCAAGTAAAGAGGTTTTTAAACAACCCATAACTGAAAAAGCCTATGTGTACAGACCTGGGTGACTGTCCATGCTGAGAATGTCTTGGACCTCCCAGGAGGGGCATTCTTAAATTATTTTCAAGTATCAATGTTTTTCAGGTGTCTGGGACAAATCACTGTCTCTCTCTGCTCCTTGGGGAGAAAGTACCTCTTTACAAAGGGGTCACAAGGAAGGAGAAGGGCATTTTGGAGAAGCAGTGCTCTTACTCTTCTTGTTAATCTTTCTGTTTGTGTTTGCTGTTTTCCCAGGAGATTGTTGACTGGTTCAATGCTATTCGGGCAGCACGTTACCATTATCTCAGAACAGCCTTCCCAAATGTCCCTGAACCTGAGGTGAGAACTGAACAGGGCTTGAAGCAATCAAGCCAAACATAGCATGGGAAAATATTCTCCAGGAGAAATCAAATGCAAAAAACTTAGTCAGCATTTAAAGCCTTAAATCTCCATGTGATCCTTATACAGTGTAATCTGTCAAAAATGTTATCTTATTTCTTACTTCAGACTTCCTTTACCAAGCAGCCAAAAAAAAAATCCCAGATCCCAAATGCCACAATTGATGGTGATGAACTTTGACAAAAACAGAACAGAAGTGCAATCTTGAATGAGACAGCCTGTCCCGGTTTCAGTTAGGACAGACAGAGACTTTTTTGTGTTTATGTTCTTCTAGCTCATACCCAGGATCACAAGAAATTTTGTCAAAGAAGGATATATGGAGAAAACAGGACCAAAAGTAAGTGCACACTTGGCATTACACAAACAAGATCATTCCAGAGAGAGAATATTTGGTAGTTCAATGATGGTGACTCTTAAAAGATTTGCTCAGTGACTCTCTGCTTCCTGGGTGGATAAAAGACACTGTATTCAAGCCTGTCATTCTCTTTGGGACCATGTTTTATTTTGTGTGGAAAATAAGATTGGGAAGAAGAATCCTTGAAGAGTAAGCAAGGTGGACTAGCTGTCAATGGACATGCAAAGTGCTGTTACACAGCACCACATGGATTGCTTTACCTGCTAACTGCAGCTCCTGCCACAGCAGAGCATGATGTGCTGAGCCCCCTACTTCTGTGTTTCACTTAGAGTCAGTTGCACTTAAATCACATCTACTTAGAGCAGCAAAGTGTCATTTGAGCACATTTCTCTGTAGTGAAGCCAATAGTTTGGTTTATTTTGTTGTGGAAAGTGTTTGGGCCAGTGCTCTGGGAACAGAAGAGCAAAGTTTTGGGCACTGCTGAAGGAGGCTGAGGTCTTGTTTGAACACAGCCTCTTCTTGCCTTGCCCTCCTCTGGGTGAACCATGAGCCAAGTCCCATTATGAAGTTCAGTGGTGCAATGCTGATACTGAATATGCTGGGTTTTGGCCCAGCTTGTGCCAGTGATCCAGCACCTCTTCTGCAGGTACATGCAAAAAGCATGAAGGATTTTGTGTTTTTTTCTCCTGAAAAAACCTGCTTAAACTGAGGTGAGTCCTAGAAGAGGCCTCTTCAGTTCAGCCTGGAGCAATTAATAGCTCAGGAATGGTCAGGTAAGTGTAGCTGATGGAATTAGCACTTGAAAAACCCAACAGTATTGTATACCCAAAACTCCAGGGACAACTTTCCTGATCAGATTGTTGAAATTGATTGCTCGCTCTCTTCACTATCACCACTGGATCAGGGGTTGTTCTCTGCAGTGCTTTCAATCCATTTCATGAAACTTCCTTAATCCTGTTAATTTGATTACTTCCCTGCCCAAAGGATTGTCATTGAATGTAAATCTGTATTTTGAGCCCAGGGAGAAGAAAGAGCTGAGGGCTGCTCTTACCATTTGCAGGGATGAAGGAAACTGAGCTCCAGCTCCAAGTCATTTAAGTAGTCCTGGGATTTGAATAGACCAAAGTCCACTTTGAGACTTGGGTCTTTAAAGAATTTCTACCATTTCCTTGCAGCAGAAGGAGGCCTTTAAGGTACGCTGGTTCTGCTTGGATTCTCAAGAAAGGAACCTGATGTACTTTAAAAATCCACTGGTAAGAAGAGTGTTCTTTGTTTCACAGCCCCTTCATGAAGCAGGTGGGGAGGAAGGGTCTGTCCTCATCCACCTTTTCCAGTGGCTGTGCCAGACTGGAGCAGGCCCAGCCTCAAGAGCCCATCTCCCTTGCCAAAGGAAGTCTCTGAAGCTGAGCTGGCTGGGAACTCTGGCCTGTACGGTGGTTCTGAGGAAGATCTTTTTAAAGTAACTGCTACTGCCTGTGGTGTTCATGCCCCCTGTCCCCCAGCCCTAGTGGCTCTGTGTCTGTAACCTTAGCCCAGATGAGCAATATACCAGTATCAGCCCCAGTGTCCTGCTTCCTAGCACTGCTTTAGCCATGGGAATGTCCTTCCCTGCCCCTTCTGAACACCCACCAACCATCTCTGTAAGGGTGGGGCCCTGCCTTCTCCTCCTGAGAATGCCTGTGAGTGCAAAATACCCCTTTGTGTGTTCCCTGCTGGTGTCACCAGTCCATGCCATGGTTCCCCTCGTGCATCCCCAGATCCTGTTCCATGTCAAAGGACAGAGCAGTGTCTGCTGGAGCTCCACTGTCTGCTGGCTAATGGCTGCCTTCTGCTTCCTTCTTTCCAGGATGCATTCGCACAGGGCCAGGTTTTCATCGGAAGGAGGGATGAGGGATATGAAGTACGAGACAATTTGCCACAGAACGTCGGGGTGAAGAAGAAAAAGCCCGTGATCACTCTGGTCACGCCAGTGAGAGAGTTTGTGTTTGTCTGTGACAGTGAATGGAATCAGAGGGAGTGGATGGATGCCTTGAATGAAGTCATCAGCCAGCCCTGATGTCTGCAGGGAGGAGCAGGCAGGCAGCTACTTTCCACCTGGCTGCAGCTTCTGGCCACACTGGGACAGGGTTGTTTTCAGCAGACTGGGGTGAATGTTTCTTACAGCGCTACTTTTCTGGCACAATAAAAAAAACGAGCCAAGTTTAAATTGTGGAGGATACTGTAATGGAATCACTCCTCTAATGGGATCACACAGATGCTTCTAGCTCCTTGCTTTCAAGTCTCTACTGTTTGGCTTTTATGTGACTGGCAAATCCAACATCCAATGAATTTTTTCCAAAGCACAACCCCACACGATGTCCCAGTGAATACATCAAGGGTACAGGATGAACATACACTGATCTGTCTCACCTAAGAACAGATGAAGCTTAATCAGCTTGATTAGACTGAACATTGAAAGGCAAAAACAAGTTTTAAAAGTATTTTTTTCAGTGACTTGCTAGGAAACAGTTGGTGAATGAGGACTGGTGTTCAGGAACTGAGACTGCACTGGCTGACACAGAGCACTGAGCATTTCCATGCCTCAAAACAAAGTCTGAGATCTGGTTCTACTAAGCAGCAAGTCATTCACGTTTAATTCTTCTTTACAGATAGCCTTATTTTGCAAATCAAGAGGAAGTCTTGCAGACAAGTTTCTGGTGAGGCTTTCACCTTCTGCTGACAATTGCCAGCTGGTCTTGAGATACTTGAAATAGTTCTTTTTTTGCAGAAATGAGAAGTGCTAATGCTTGCAGGAATTAGTGACACTAATTCTTCTTTCTCCCCACCCCCACTTGCCCCACAGTGCAAAGGAATTGTTTGAACTGGATCGTCATTCTGCCTTTCTCAGCCAGCTAGCTCATGGTCCAGCTCTGAGCAATGTGCAGCAGTTTTACTTGTTGATATGCTCTAATGAACTTCCTTCCTTGTGTTCCAGGTTCTGTCCCCACACAACTCCATTCGTTCTAGCTCTCATGGTGGTACAGCAGTTCTGTTAAACAGTTTAATCCTGCAGCTCCTGAAATCAGCAGAAAGCAGCTTTTGACTTGTACGAGGAACAGTGTCAGTCTTCATTTGTTAATTGTTATTTTGAAATGACCTGAGTATTTTGAGATGGCCTCAGAAGGATTTGGTCCCTCCAGTAGCCTGCACTTGAGTCAGACAGGGTCTGCACTGTGCTGTGCTACTGTTCTCCCGGCTGGGTCAGCAGACTGCCCATGTCGGCAACTCTCACTGTTACAAAATCGGAAAATTCACGGTGGAAATGAAATAGTGCAGATGACAGGGACTTTTTTGGGCAGTCAATGCCAGTCAAGGCCAGGCCCTAGAGAGTTCTGCGTCACAGTCCATTTCCCCCGGGACCCCAAGTCCTGCCCGCAAGGCACGAGAGAAGAGCAGAGGAGAGCAGGGCGGGGCAGAGCCGGCGCTGCCGCGGCGTTCTCGGCGCCGGAGGACGGGACCGGGGAAAGCGAAACTGCGCGGCCGCTGCGCGCCGGGCCGGGCCATGGCCGCCGTCATCGAGCTGGAGCGGCTGCAGCGCGTCCTGGAGCTGCAGTGCTCCTGCTGCCTGCAGCTGTTCCTGGAGCCGGTGCGGCTCACGGGCTGCGACCACAGCTTCTGCCGGGGCTGCATCGTGCGCTACAGCGCGGGCCGGCCCCGCGCCGCCTGCCCGCTCTGCCGCCGCCCCTTCGAGCCCCAGCACCTGCGGCCCAACCGCGAGCTGGCCGCGCTGCTCAGCCTCGTCCCGCGGCAGCTCCGGGAGCAGTGGGAAGCGCAGGAGGAGCCGGAGCCCTGCGGAGCTGCCGCCTGCAGCTCGGCGGGGCGGGGACGTGGGGAGAAGGTACGGCCGGAGGCAGCCCGGGGCTCCTCCGTGACACCCCGGGCCGTTCGGGGATGACATCCCGGGGTGACATCCCCACCACTCAGGGACTTCTGCTCGCGATATTGTGCGACAGCAGCCAGCGGCACCCTCGGGACAGCCCGGGTTTCCATCCCTCGGCATCCCCAGGGTTGCCCGGGGCTCCGTCCCACGCCATCAGTAGCACACTGAGCGGGTGGGTTCGGCTGGCGCAGTGTCCGGGGCTCATTGGTGGTGTCTGGCACACTGAGAGCTGCATGGCTGTGTTAGAACTCATACCTGTACATATTCAGCTGATGCACAGTAGTAATAAGTGACTTCTTTGTGCTGGGTGTTATTTATTGCATCAGTTGCATTCATAGCATTGCACTGGGGACTCCTGGAAGGGTAACATTATTGGACAGTGCTGTAGTTCCACCCAGCTTCATGGTGCGAAGTGGGACAGGCTCATGGTCTAGGTCTCTGCTTAAAACGACTCCGAGAGGAGGAGATGAGAAAAATGTGTTGACTTTCATTATTTTAGCACATATGTGTCTTGTTCAGTTAAGCTAGGAGCATATTGAAGCTCACAATTACAGTTGAACGTGTAATCATTTGGTGGCTGTTGATGTTGACTTCATTGAGATTATTCCTACTCAGTATTGTATCTTTCAGGCACCTCCTCAACCAGTCCATTGCATAACTAATGTCAGTGATGTAGGGAATTATTATTATCCTGCTGCTTAACCTAGTCTTGCTTTCTCTGAGCTTTATATAGATAAATAGTCCAATGTGTTACTTTAAAGGAGGAAGAGATATGGGAGAGCTCCAAGCAACAAGAAATAACTGCAGAGACCATCCACCTGTTGAGGAAAGATCTTGATAAAACAAAGGTACACATTGTACATTCATCATCTACAGTAACTTTCTGTTTCCATTTATGTGGGCTGAAGATGTGATTGGCTGCAGGGCTGCCTTCCAGCTAAGAGCAGGAACCTGCCTTTTTGTTTCCTTTTGTGTCACAATTCTGTTTTTACTGATGAGAATGAATATATGGCATCAGCTGCACTAGTCTGTGTCTTGGTTGGCACAGAGGCCACTGGAGTTGTGCACTGTTGCATTTTTCTCCTTATCTCAGGAGTAGCCTGAGTGTTTCTGGTACGTTTAGATGCAAATTACAAATCATAAGAGGGAACACTGAACTTTCTGAGTTGTCAAGCAGAGTCCACTGGCCATGAAATAGTCATGATCCTTAACATGCCCCAAATCTCATTGCATGTAATGCAGGATAGTGTCAAATGTATTTTATGCATTTATGCATAAAATTATGCATAACTTTGAATAAAGTTTTCTGGTCTGCAGGGGTCAGTCAAAGAGCACATTCAATGAGGCAGTAATTCTCATATTCCATGTGGTTTCCTAACCACACAACAAACTCTATATTTTCTGCCTTTCAGGAATATACATCTCAGATCAAAAGCCAGATTACTAAAGATTTCTGTTGCATGAAGGAGTATGTTGAAAGACAGGAGAGAAACACACTGATGTTCATTGAACAAGAGCAAAAAGTTGCTCAACAGAAAATTGAAGAGACTATTCACCAGCTCACAGACATCAAAGCCCAAACTGTAAGTGGTGAAATGAAATGGCAGAATATGAGTAGAAACTCTTAATCTCAGTGTCTGGGATAGCTGAATGTGTGCAGAGCACCTTTGAGATCCCCACTGCACCATTCTCAAAGGGACAATGGTGCCAGTCCATGGACATTGTTGTCAGCAGGGAGAGTTTGGAGTGAGAAATTCAGAGGGAAAAAAAAAGTTCTGAAAGAGGTGCAGGCTGGGAATGCAATTCAGAACTAGATTTTTTCCAAGGATATTGATGAGCTGGAATGAAGTGGGAGCTGCAGTGCTGAAATCCAGTCCTAAGTCAAATCAAAAGATGAGACCTTTCATGATCTTTTTATTTTCCAGAATTTGTATTTGCAAACAGAGATATGCAGGTTAAACAACTCACAGAGTTGTTAAATATTTTGTAATAACTTTCATGGAGGAGACTCATCAAGGGCTCTGCAAAGATGCAGTTAAAGCACTTCAGATTGTGCAGAGCCCATTTTGATGTTGAAAACAACAGTGCCAAGTGATGCAAGTTAGCCAGCAGGAATTTGGAGTGGGGCTCTCTGGGTGTGGCAGTCCCATGAGAGAATGGACTTCCAGGACCCAGGCACAGGTGCCCACATTGGAATTCACCTGATCCAGGCTCCCGTTACAGGCAGTGAGGAGAATTGAGTATTTTCAGAGTTACCTGGCCTACCTGAGATATTCACCTGCAAAGGAGATTAATCCAGCCTCCAAAAGGCTGTTTCCTCCTACAGCCTGTACACACAGACTTAATGAAAGAACTTTAGAGGTAGATTTCCACAATTTCTAAATTTAATCAAACTAGGTTCGCCCTTTCCTCGCACTAATACATTTTCAAACTTATGGTTTCTAGAAGAAGAAGGGAGTATGAGTACTTAAGGAATTTGTAATATATATATATATATATGAAAGAAAAATTTCACACATTCTCAGTTTTCTTGGGGGAAACAGAGTCTTGTTATTTTTTTATAATAATATTCTTCACTATTTTCTGTAATATTTTAAGTTGGTTTGCTCAAGTAGCTGTCCTATAAAGGAAATTTTTTATACAAAGAATAAGATTCTTGGAAAGATCACTGCTCTTTTTTCAGGCTTTAATCTGATATGTGAGATGAAATAACTGCTGTTGTTTATATCGTTCCCTTGATCCTTTTGTCATAATTAGAGTGACTTATCTGAGAAGCAGAGGTATGAAAGCTCACATTCAACAGTTAATAAAATTACACTTGATGAGAAGCTTAATGTTGTCAAAAATGCTGTAGAAAATCTTAAGAGAAAGTTGGAACTTCTGCTCTTGGAGAATTATGCTCAACAACTCCCACAAGGTGAGTTGCCCTTATTTTGAAATCTTTTTCTTAAAGGCAGTGGATCTAGCAAATAGAGTAAAAAATTACTTTGAGCCTATGAAATGCATGTGCAAATACAACAAGAAACATCATACTCACCAAAAAACTAAAGAACACTGTAAATTTTTTTTAAGACAGAAACTGCTTTATCTGCATAGAACAATCCAACTGCTTTACCCATCTCACTCTTCTGACAATTCCCTTCTGACCACAGCAGTGTACAGTGTTTTGTTAATTTTGGGTAAAAACGTTTGCCTACATGTCCTTTGCAATTTATACAGTCAAAAAAGCAACTCCTTGTTTTGAACCAGTAGCTGGGTTTATTGAAGGTGTATTTTCCTTTAGAAGCTTAAATGCTTCCTATGTACATTTTGCAGAAATGCCTTAACACTTTACTTACTTTTGTATTTAGTGCAGCCTCCAGACTCCTATCAGGAGCCAAATGTCTGCTCATCATCTCCAGAGTCTGCAGCTGACAGTCCTGCACCAACCATTTGCAGGCAGTTTTCTCAGTGTAAGTATCCAAGCCAGCAGGACTCTTAACAACATCCAGGTGCCCTGAGCCTGGATTTGCTGAGGAAAACTGTCCTTGCTAACATCAGCAGCAGATGTGGCTGTTTACTGAAGCATGGGAACACAAAGGAGTTGCCATGAATGAATCAGTGGCACATGATGGAACACTGTACCTGACTGCAGATGTAGAATAAAAAAGAGATAAGAAACCTGTTTTATGTAAGCTGTGTGATAGCTTGTGCTGGCTGCAGAGTCTGAGCTGTACAGGCAGTTACTGCATCTCACTGATCTTTGCTGTTAAGCTGTAATTCCTCCAGTTGCTACTTCAATTCTACATCATTTTGAAAGAAACATTTTTACAATCAACACACTGTACTACAGCTGTAGCTTAACATAGGAACAAATGTTTTTGCTGATAAAATATGTAAGAACTTGTCCCAATGAACAGATGACTGTAAGCTTTAATAAGGTAAGCATCCCATTTATATTGACAAAAAGGTAATTTTTTTTTTGAAGATTGTGGCTAGGAATAATAAAACCCATTTTGTAGGATGCAAGGTACTTTCACCTTTCCACAGGGGTGCAAATGAGTCTGTCATGGATATTTACTCAGTTATGCCTGTTAAATGTTTCAGTATGCCCAGGATGCAGTTGACAGTACTTGGCTGAGGATTCTTGAACTTTGATTCAGGTTTATGGTATGATCATTTGGTTACATTTCTCTTCTGGAGCAGGGATGCACCTGCCTTCTTGTTGCCTGCATGTGAGAATATTTTCCTTTCTGTCTTCCAGGGGCAGCTGATGTGAGTTTTGATCCCACCAGAGTACACGACCGCTTGGCACTCACAGCCCAGAACAGGAGAGTGATGGTTTCCAGCCACCTGACCAGTTATCAGCCATCACCCAAAAGATTCTGCATCAGCCAAGTGATGTGTTCACAGGGCTTCTCCACCGGGTGCCACTACTGGGAAGTAATGACCAAAGACAGTGATGGATGGGCTGTTGGAGTTGCTCATGAAATGATTGGTAAAAGGGACAGATTGGGAAGAACTGAGCATTCCTGGTGTGTAGAATGGCTGGGTCCTAAAAAACAGCTGTCAGCGTGGCATAAGGATCAAGAAACATTATTAGACAAGGACAAACCACTGAAGGTTGGAGTTTTCCTGGAGCTACAAAAGAAGACTGTGTCATTTTACTCCATCGCTGACAAAGAAATGCTTTTGCACACCTTTGAAATCAGTACCTCAAATCCTCTCTACCCTGCTTTCTGGCTGTACACTCTAGAAAGAAATGGATCTTTAACTATAAGTCAGCCAAACAGGAGATAGGGCCTATTGAGAACAGGGACAATTTTGTCAATGACTGCAGAGTTTCTATAAAAGCCTCAGTGTTTAGCACAGGAGAGTACCAAGAAATGAATGCATAACTACCCAGGCTTTCCTGGGAATCAGCAACTGATATTTCTGTCTGCTCTGCCTCTCCTCACACTGTGCTCTGGTCTAGCCATACCTGAATAGAGCAATTCCAGCCTATGCTAAAGGCAGTAACCACCCCTGTGGAAGTCAGGTGGGTTTCTCAAGCAGCTTTAAGGAGTCCCAGGATATTCCTAGGAGAGAATGTACTAAGGAAGCTCTGATATTGGGGATAAGCTTTCTCATGGACCTCATTTTTTGTACATTGATATTAAAAAATACAGGAGAACAGATTATGCCATTGCTTTCTGTCAAGTGAGTTTTCTTTAGACAGATCTGATTGGTCAAGGAATGCTCAGAGAGCAAGGATGTTAATTGATGTTAGGTATGAGAATCTTTCCCTTTAGAGAAGGTACTACTACCTACTAAATAGACTTTGGATTTGAGGACCTGACACTTCAGGGAGGTGTCCCAGAAGAACATCATCTCACTGGAACCATATTTTAGTCTTGCCCAGGCCAAAGGGTTGTCAGTCCTGGTGGTGGTGTGACCATGGGCATGGTTGTGGAAGCAAGTGTTCAGGTGTGTTTGTACCAACTAATAAATCATGCAGTCACTTTTCTGCCCCTTTAAAGGGTCTGCAAACAGGACTCTCATGGGAAGGACCATCAGGTCTTGCCAGTGAGCCTGAGACAAAGCAAGAGGTTCCCAGTTGCCTATGGGGGTGAAGGGACCAGATCTGAGGTGCCACAAAACCTCTGGACATACTGATTTCTGAGAGATCCACTGATTCATGCAGGCAAACTGAAAACTGCATTCCCAAGAAGCAAAAGCTTTTTCAGGAACACTGTGGCATTCCAGAATTGACAAAATAAATAGTTTCTTGTGAATAAAGCTTTCAACTTTCTTGTTTAATGGAATGGAGCTCCTTTTAAAGTAATTGACAGAACTGTTGGTCAACTTCAGAGTTACTCTGCTGTCACTGAATGTTCTGATGGGCTAAATGCACATTTGTATGATCTCAGGTGTCTTTCAGCATCTCCAAGGCTGGGGTAACGTTCCTGGGACAGCCAAGGCCACTGCCTTGTTAATATGGAGGTGTCCTTTGCTGGTTCATCTGGAAAAACAGCAGCTACAGCACCAGCTCACTGGACATCCCTAATTTCCCGCATACGAGTGGCACCGTAGTGCCCAGGACAGCAATTTATGGTTTGGATCACAGCAATAACACACAAAACAACACCCAGTGCAGACGGGAACCCACCGTGTCACCACTTAACCATTGTGCAGAATTTGCTGATTTGGTGATTAGACACGGGAACGGGCTGCCAGGCTGCAGTCACCATCCTTGGGGGTGTTTAAGGAAAGCCTGGCACGGTTTGGCTGGCACGGTGGCGTTCGCTCCTAGGTCGGACGGGATGATCGCGGCGGTCTCTTCCACGCTCGCTGGCGGTGCGGTCCCCGCCGCGCTCCGAGCGCCCCGGGCCGTCCCTCAGCGCTCGCCGCGGCCGCTCCCGCCCGCGCCGTCAGGGGCGGCCGCCGCCC
>VZTB01003836.1:403559-429532 GCA_013397245.1 Thryothorus ludovicianus
GCGGGGGTCGGGCTGGGCTCGCCGTGACCGCTCGGAGCGCGGCCTGGAGCCCCTCGGCCGCTGCTCGGGGCACCAGCATGGCCGGCACTGGGTGGGATTGTGCGGCTTGGACGTCCCTGGAGATGACAGCGGGGTGAAATTCTTGCCCGGTGTTTGACCACAGCCTGTTTAAACTTTTAGATTTCTTTTTTTCTTTTCTTTTCTTTTTTTTTTTTCTTTATCTTTTTATTTCTTGTACCCTTGTGAAAATCACACTTGCACGTTTCCCATTCACTGACTTTGGAAATCGCTGGTCTGATGTACTCCTAGTGGTTATAGGTCGTGTGTTGCAGGTTTGCAGCCGGGACAGGGCCAGGGAGTCCAGATCTCTTTTTTTTGCTTTTAACTTTCTGCGTGACCTTGGATAAACAGCACACACGTAGGTGCATGCCAGAGTTACCGTGGGTCTGGATTTTTTCTTGTGTTACTGCAATTGTGTCCTGAAGCTCACGCTTAGGTACCCAAATAATTGGCAAGGCTTGCAAAGGCTCAGCTTCTCATCGGTATAAATAGCAGTAAGGAGGTTCTGTTAGTTTGCAAAGCGAGCTTACGTTCCTCGAGGGCAAAGAATACAGAGTAATTACCAAGTGTTATTAGTAAAATTACCTAGTTATACTAAGAATGTGGTACTACTAACTAAGCTTTCCTGAGGATTGAATGCCCCATATATATTTATAGTGCAGTTTATGCAGTTGTTTTATAGTGCAGGTTGGCTCTGTCTGTGCTCCACAGAAAGGCTCTCTGTGACTTTTCTAGAGAGGAATCTTGAGGGAGCTGTCACTGTGCAGAAAGAGCTAAGTCATTAAGATTATATTTGGTTAGTTTTGTATGCCTGTGTTTAGGAGTTGGTGCCTTTGAATACACAGTTTAATTTCCCTTTAGAATACATGCCTGATTTCCCTCGCTGTTTGGCAAGGCTGTGTTCTGGGCTGGCTCTGTGCAGTGGTTTCAGGTGTAACAGGTACCTTGTCTTGGCAACAAGGTTCACAGTGTGCCCAAATGGGAATATTAAAGATACAAGTTTCCTACGTACAGCAGTGTGCAGTACATGGCACACCTCATGAGCATCTCTAGGTTACACTTTTGTTTGACTTGCAGTGAGGAGGAGGGAGAAATTTGTTTGACAAATTGGTAAGGCTTGTCAATTATAGTGCCAGTCCTGTTTTGAGTATATCTCATGTATATTTATTAGTCTGAAACCACAAATTAGTCCAGACCACATAAAACACGTCAGATGGTAACAGCAGACCATCAGGTTCGGAATGTGAAATATGCCAATAACTTTATTGTAAGCCTGTTCCAAAACTCAGCCTTTCTCACCCCCAGTGGTCCACAGTTTAGGTTTAAGTTGGTTTAGTCCTCGTATACAGGGTACAAACATCAATTTTTAATAGCCAGTAATTTTCAGAACATGTTCAGCATGTTATGCAGCATGATGTAAAAGACTTGTATATGAGGAAAAAGACAAATTTATTATCATAAAGTGCTGTGCTGCTTTCCTTCATCCCAGTCAGCTGTTTAGGCTGTTATTTCTAAGACTATAAACAGATTGGGAAAGACAGAGGATTGACCTAGATTTGAACAAAATAACCCAAATCTCTATACTGGAACCTATGGATTTTCCTAAAGCTCAAGGACACTAGAAAGTGTATCAAGAGCTTCTAAATACTGAACATTTACTCACCAGGAGCACATAATCTTCTATTTTTAGACATAAGTGGGTTTCTATATCTGCAAAACCAGTTTCAAGTTAGAACTGTCTTGGTCAGGTGCGAAATACACATCACTATTTTCACTATTTTGTAACTTTACTTACCTGTAAGGAAAGTCCTCATCTTTTTTCCCTGTGGAAGTAGGATTGCTTGTGAAGCTCTTTCGATTCTGTCAGCATGAAAATGAAGATGGAGTTGATGCAGGAGGATGCCTGGCAGTTTTAAGTTAGGATTTTAGCTCATTTGTGTATCTTTGATGGAAACACAACTGCATTGCTGTTGGGAAACCTGCAACCTGCTGCTCTGCAGGGAGTAGCACTGGGGAAAAGTTACAGCTCTTCTCTGTAAGGAAAACAGAAATCTTCCTCCTCAGAAGACCTTTTCTTCACTTCTCATAGTTTTGTTACAACTGCTCTTTATCATGGTAGGTTAAAGGGAAGGTTTTGTTTCTGGATCTCAGACCATGTTACTGTACCAAAAATAGACCTAGATAAGTTGAGTATGCTCTGACTGGATCATCAGTTCTGTAACACCAAATTCCTGCACAAAATCACCCAGTGATGCAACGATACCTCTTCATCTCCATATTCAGATTTCTGAACAATTACATAGAGAAGTGTAAATGCAGTGATACCAGCTGAACATCTTTTGTCCCCTGGTGACATTTTCTGTTGGTTTCAGTAGGAACAGTGACACAGGCTCTGACTGGTGGTGGGCAGTGCCTTGGTTGGTAACATTCCTGCAGGCAGAGGTGCTGGTACATCCAGGGGGAAATTGAATTTTGCTTGAATTGAGAGCTGGTAGAAATAGACAGTGCCAGAATATATTTGAATATGAACATTACTTTTTAAGAAATGTCTCAAAACCAAATAAAGCAGTAATAGTTTACAAGGCTTCCAGGGGACCAGAAAATTCACAGATGAAGAGGTTTAGAGAGAGTGGAACCCTGAGAGAAGTTACCAACTTTTAGTTTTAAATGGTCACATTAGAGCTTCTCAAAACCAGGCAGCTAAGTTGTGGTATCACAACTCTGCAGGTAAACAAAGTCATTTATTTGATTGAATGGTGATGGGTTCTGAAGCTGAGATGATGATCTTGGATTAAGAAAACTGTGACTTTAGAAGGGTTGGTGGATTTTGGGGTATTTTTACTTCTAGTGGGGGACAGCACATTTGTATCAAAGGGATTGAGCTCTTGCACTTTAAAATTTGTCAAAGTACTGCAGACTTTGTTCATGTCCTCTTGTCCAGCTCTCATCCTTGGTATTTTAGGGCTAAAGTGCAATCATCATATCAAGAATTCTATAAAAACAGTTTCTACATGCTTTTCTGTGTGCTTCCTGTGTTCCTGTTTCTGAAGTTGTATTAAAGCATTTGTTTGTTTTGATTATTTGTTTGTTTAAGTGTTCTGTGTTAAGGTTAAAACCTGGCAATTCTTCTGTGTAAGGCAGAACAGAATTCATTCCCTTCTGGAGGAAATGCAGAAGTGGGAGATGGAGCCCAAATTTTTGCAGTATGAGAAAATTGCTGTCTTCCATAATGAATATGATCAAACAACAGCTTAAAGGCTTTTAATGTGGTGAATTGGAGAATATTTTAAAAATATCTTCCCAATTTAAGATGGGGTGCAACTGTTAAGTGTAACAAAACAAATTATCTAATATCTGTTTTTAATGCTTTTGCAGCCAGAGTTGGGAAGACATCTCTAATTATGTCTCTTGTCAGTGAGGAATTCCCAGAAGAGGTAGAGCACTTTTATTTGTTTTCTAAGTTTTATTTCTATCCTGTCATATAATAAGTTAATAGACTCTGCTCTAAAGTAATGTTTAAAAACAAGATGAAGTTTAAAATGGCAAAGATGACTTTAGGAAGAGTGATGTAAGTTAATTTAAATATATCTCTGCATGAAGATTAGAATTTAAGTTTTATCTAAGTTCCTTTCTTATTTGTCACGTTGTTAATTAAACTAATTTTTTTTATATGTGATGAGTGGTAGGTTTTTTAAAGAGCTGTAATTGGTCCACACTGGCAGCATATTTCAATATGAGAGACATGTAAATGGGAAGGTGCTGAGAGAGACAAGTCCATCGATTATTTTTGGGGAGAGTGTTGCATTTAAAGAGCAATTAGATTGCAAAATGATTGAGAATGAGGAATTAAAAGTCACATTGTTTAACTTATACTTAGCCATGTTTTGTAACTAAGCAAGACACTGCCTTTACTTCTGTCTTTGAAGAATGCTTTATTGACTCTGGAATAAAAACTGCAGGAAAAGCTGCTTCTACATATTATTTCTTTAAAAAAGCAGCACATCATTTTCTTTGTACCATAAAAAGAACCACAGTTACTGCAAATAGTTAAGCTTTTTACATATAAACATGAATGTTTATTTCTTCTGATCACAGGTCTTAAAATAGACATCATGTGCTGCTCTTTGAATCTGCTCTGGGTTTAATGCAAATCAGTGGGTTGCCACAGTTCAGGAGTCAAGATTGGATTGTAAACATAACTGAATTTTGTTAACATAATTGAATTTAGTTCCTAACCTTGCAGGTAAAAAGGAGATCCAGTTCCTCTGACAGGTTGTTTCTTACTGGATTTAGTGAGTTGTAGTTCTCTGTTCACTTCTCAGCTTCTTCCTGCAGTATAACTTGGAATATTTATCTAAATTTGCATCTAGAGAAAAAGCATAATTTATATATAACACAAGCTCTCCCTGAAATTACAGAAAAATTTTTGTAAAAATTCTGCATCCTATAAAAGCTGCTGAAAGAGACCTGCCCAGTTCCTCAGACCAGTCAGGCAGATCAGAGCAACATTTTGGGGTCTAACAGGCACTTCAGGCGTTTAAATAGTGTTTGATATGCTGGGTGTTACCAGTAGTCACTCTTGAGGAAGTTCTGAGCCTGGAGCTTTAAAAAGAGACATTCTTGTGGTGGTTGATGTTTCTTTTTTTCTTGTTTTACTAAAAGTAAAGTGTCATAGAAGTTCAGTGTCAACAGGTGAAAGGCAATAAATAGATGTGCAGGAGATTCTCATTAAAATTAGGTTTAAGTTGGTTATTCCTGAATATGGATTAGTGTTCTCTCTGGAAAAAAAGGGCTATCAGAGTTTACATCATTTTTCAGAATTAACTTCTTTTAGCATCATGTTTTGCTTTGCAGAATTCTCTGGATTTAATATTTAGCACTGTCAGAAGCAAGGATATTGTCAGGTTACAATTGTGTAAAAATTGAGACTTGTATTTTGTCTGCCATGCTTGTTTGGGTGTTGGACAGAGTGGGTTTGAGTTTTACAGAAGTATCCATTGACTGCATCCTTAGCAGTGTTGCTTTTCTGCAAAGCATGCAGGAAGTTTTGTATGCAGTAACTAGACAGGTAAAAAATGAGAAGGCAGCAGTGACTTTAAAAAAAAGAAAACCAAACAAACATAAAACAAAAGTGCTCAAATAACCAAACAACTTGAACAGCTAATATTTGCTCTGTTTAAAGCTGACTGAATGGCAGCTGTATTATAGTGTATGACTTTTTTCACCCTCTGGATTATCTGAAAGGCTCTTTCTTGCTGTTCCTTTCAACCCCAGGTTCCACCCCGAGCTGAAGAAATCACCATCCCGGCCGATGTCACTCCTGAAAGGGTGCCAACTCACATAGTGGATTATTCAGGTAGGGGCTGCTCCATCACTGATTTGGTGTGGAGTTGTTTGTCTGGCTCAACAGCCCCTGTGACACTCAGACAGGTCTGAGACCAGAGCTACAGGTGGAGAAGCCTTGGAGTAAAGTAGAAACTTTCTGAATTTCTAAGTTAGGACACCTGAGAATTTTGAGTCAGTTTACTCTTTTGTACTTTTTTCTTGTGTTTTAAATGTGTTGCTGAATAGATAAATAGATTCACTATGAAGGTTTGTGTGCTATCATAAATCTGTGCAACTGTTGCACAGCTAGAGAAACCCTTCTGCCCTTTACAGTGCAAGCCAAGAGTTAGGCCATGTTAGCAGGCACCTTCCTGTCCTCTCTCTCCCATCACTGCTGGGGAAATGTCTTTGATGTGTTTAACACCCTGGAAGAAATAGTGCTCTTGTTGGACTTGATCTTAAATTTTTGTGGAGTGAGTTTTTCTTTCTATTGAATGAATTTTTCATTGATTCAGTTAGCAGAAGCTTGCTATCACTATAAAAATCATCACCTCTGTAATAAAATCAATATATGTCACAGTCTGATATAAAATTTTACATTATAGAAGGAAGAGGCTGTTGAGAAATGTAGAAGGATGCAAACTATGACTTATTCCAAAGAGAACCTCTCTACAAATATAATTATTCCTCTTCAAAATAGCTGTAAAAAATTGATGTGCAACAGACTGTTTCTGTCTCACAAATTAATGGAGCAATTTAATTATTGTTTTGGAAGGAACACTCATTAGAGTATTTTATAAAAAGAAGTTTAAATAACAAGGCTTTGACAAAGCTGTCTCCTGAGCATTCTGAAATCCTCTAGTTCAGTTTCAGAAGTTTCTTTTTTGTTTGCAAAAATGTTAGTATTAATGAGTAACTTCTTCTATTGAATGCAGAAGCAGAGCAAAGCGATGAGCAGCTTTACCATGAAATATCACAGGTAAGTGTATTTTAGTATTGGCTAGAAAATAGTTTAGGAAACAGTCTTTCCTTTGAAATTCTCTGCATTAGATGGGCTTCAGTTTGAATTGAAGGAGAAAACCTTTCTTGCTTGGCATTTTCTGTTTTGTTTTGTGACTTGTGCTATAGAAAAGATATATCTATTTAAGAAATCTTAAGTAAAGGAAGTGGGTACTGGCACTGTGTTGGTGAATTGAGCTTAAGCTTTGTCCTTCCAAATGAAAGGACAGAATCTAAATACCTTTAATCAGCAAGCCAGTTTGTATAAATAATTTTACCCTAAAAAGATCCATTTTACTTCTTTCTGTCACATGGTACCATGGCATTTATGAATAGCACAGGCTTCTTGGTGACTGTGTCATCCCTTCTGATTCCTATTTTCAGTTCTTTCTGAGCACCTTTGCACATTTTCTGCACAGTCTGTCATGGTGTTGTGTTCCATTTCTGGCATTTAGTTTGGTGCTTCAGTGGAGGCAGCACATTCTGACTCTTCAGTTTGGATTTCCTGGTGGCACAGGTCTCTGCAGGCACAAGCTGTGACTGTCACACTGCAAGACAGGCTTTTTGGCACTTCTCACCATATTAGTTCTTTATTCTAATC
This sequence comes from Thryothorus ludovicianus, assembly GCA_013397245.1. Taxonomy (NCBI): domain Eukaryota; kingdom Metazoa; phylum Chordata; class Aves; order Passeriformes; family Certhiidae; genus Thryothorus; species Thryothorus ludovicianus. Next base: position 410,545 of record VZTB01003836.1, read on the forward strand.
TTGTTCAGGCTTCAGGTAGTTTAAAGGAGTGAGGAGCAGAGTTCTATAGTGAATTTACTCTGCTGTTACATATGGTCTTTAATTGTCTGTGTTGCTCAGTGCAGTGGAATTCCATGCCTTTCCTTTCTCTTCATTTCAGGCAAATGTGATTTGTATAGTCTATGCTGTTAACAACAAGAATTCTATTGATAAGGTACAGTAACACATTTTATCCCATTTGTGAGCTGTAACTTGTGCACTGTTAACTGATGTCAGGCTGAAATCTGGATTAGACATTTCAAATGCTTGAGATGGAGCTTGAGAATGAACAGATGTGGGTTTGCTTCTGCTCCATTTCAACATAAGAGTTTTTAGTCATTTCACTTGTCTGAGAAAGTTGCTCATTAATCAGCTCCAATTTTTGTTTCCTCCTTTGTGGGTCAGTATGTGCCTTTTGGAAAAAGAAGCAGTAACAGTTGTAGTGAAACTTGTGCACAATTCAGTCATATTTCATTTGAGTATATATATTTCATGTGTGTTTTTAATCCCACTTTAGGTAACGAGTCGCTGGATTCCTCTCATCAATGAAAGGACAGACAAAGATAGCAGGTGCTTAAGTAAAGATGAGAAGTGTGAATTAGGCTGCACATCGATGGGTGTCAATGAACAGTGTTGAGGATGTTAATTGTTTAAGAAAATCAAGTACTAAACTTAAAGTTTATATAAGAAGTCCAAGCAGCAAGAGATTTGAAGTATGTAGGTCTGTAACATGTGCCAGCAATGTTATTTATTTTGAATTTCATGGGCAGCTTTTACCAGGTGTGTTTATATTTGCTGAGGTATAACTGGCTTTGGCTCCACGGTCTGTATAGCTTTTCTACTGAGGCTAGTTTGGGTAATAACAATGTGATTGTTTACCATTGTATTTAAATGTGTGGGTTTTATAGAATCAACAAGAAGTACATTTCTCTCTAAGTGTATATGAAAACATTTTATTTAAACTCCTGTCATTTAGTTTTGCCCATTGCCTCAAGTGACATTTAATTACATCATGAAAATAATACAGTGGTTTCTGGTGGGACATAAAATGTTAAATTAAGCTACATATTTTTATCTGTCTGTCTTTAAAGCTCTTAATATTCTTTTGTTTTTAGGCTGCCTCTTATATTAGTTGGAAACAAGTCTGATCTAGTGGAGTACAGTAGTATGGAAACTATCCTTCCCATTATGAACCAGTATACAGAGATAGAAACGTGTGTAGAGGTATGCAAGACTTTCTGAAGTTAAAGCAAGTAACAAAAAATACATTCTTGCCAAGCATGTATGGCAACTTTGTAGTAGAAAAAGGGATTTTTTTTTGTCGTTGTTTCCAAAGTAAATATTTCAAACATGAGTAATTATAATAGTGAGTTTGTATGTTATCTTTCTTTAGGGAAGATTACACTATTGTATAATCTAATATTTAGAGCCTCCTCACATACTTCCCTTTAACAAGGGTTTTCAATTTAATATTAAGCCAGACAGACATCTGCAAAGTATTCAAAATTGATTTAGTATGTGTGGATATGTCTCTTTTTTGTTTCCCAAAGTAGATACAGCTTTTTGATTTCTGTTCCTGGTATGACAGCAAATTGTAGTGCAACCTCATTTGTTAATTAATTGAACAGGTACAGGGGCTGGATGTCTTTTTTCCAAACCAACCCTGTACTGACAGGAGGGGACTAAGGCTTTAAAAATTTGATGCTTACTTAAATTTCAGAAGAAATCGCCAAATAGTCAAGAAACTAGCTCATCAACGTGAGGATTTCTCTTTCAGTGTTCAGCCAAAAACTTGAAGAATATATCTGAGCTATTTTATTATGCACAGAAAGCTGTTCTACATCCTACAGGTCCTCTTTATTGCCCAGAGGAGAAAGAGGTATTTATCCATAGATTCTTAAAGCAAATAATTTTGGGGGAGTGAATCACTTTCCTGTTCTTTCCTTTTCAGTGGATTTTGCATCTCTTAGTGTGCTCTGTTACCAACACCCCATTTCCAAATGTCAGGCATTGCATCCCAGAGCCATGGGGATTGTTTGGTGATGTAGGAGCCTGATCTGTCTTTCCTCTTTGCTGAAAGCAGTGAAGACAGTTTTGTGTTGCCTGCATGAACTGCTGGGTAAAATGAGAAGCTTTGCTAATGGCTTTGAGCCAAATGTAATGTGACCCAAATTATGTCTTCAATTCAGCTCTCCTTTAGATGTACATTTCACAGGAACTCCATTTATTTCAGGGAAAGCACTCTAGACTTGGCCTGATCTAAGAGATTTTTTTTCCTGAGAATCTTGTGAAACTTTGGCAAAAGGGATAAGAAACAAGTGATGAGTCTGGTTTTTAGCAATCAGGTGGTTAGCTAAGTGTATTGTGAAGGAGTATTTTTTTTTTTAAATAATAATTTCCTGGGCAAATACAAATAGAATCTCTAATTGTATCCATTTAGTATTGGGAAGTAACAAACTTGCTTCCATTTAGTATTGGGAAGTAACAAACTTGCTTCAGCTGTAAATATTTTGTTAAGTAGAGAATCAGAGAATAACCCTTTTTTGATTTCTTCCATCAGAATCATCTCTATGAGTTAGTAATGTTGTGATAAAATTGTTGTGCTGAAATCTTTTTGGTTTTCCAAAACCAATCTCTATGCAATCTATGTGACCTCTGTGAAGAGAAGAGTCCATCATCACGGTAGTTGTTGGGAGAGAATTACCAGTGTCTGTTTTCCTTCACTTGGAAGGTATCCTAGCAGTTCTTTTGTCCTAGAGATAGTCCATATGCTCAATGCTTTGCCTGGTAGATGAATGAGCCCTCTGAAGGTTTTCAGTATTTGATGTTTGAAGCAAGCTGGCTGTAGTTCTAGACCTATTTAGTTTTGCAAAGCACTGGGATTTTAAGGTGGTTTTCTTTTCACCATCAAAAAAAAATGTTTTGGGGAAAAAAATTATTTGGTTGTTTCTTGAAGTTTTCTATAGCAATAAGACTGAATTTAGAGAACCGAGTCTTATTTTTTTTAATAACTTAGTAGTGCCACCTTCAGCTTGTAAAGAGCTTGATATTCTTCTAAAAATTGAATAGAAAAACAATTAATGTGGAATAATTGCTTTAAATTTATGGATATAAATTTGCTGAATCAATTTTTTATTTCCTCTTGCTTTTTACTTTTGTGTACATGTGTGTGAATGTCTCTATTCTGAAACAGTAAATGAAGCCTAGTGTGTGCTTCCATGAGATTGAGCTGCCTAGTGTCATTCAGTGTAATCTTTTTATATTCAAGCCTAGAAAGATACTGAACTTCCTTTTATTCCTTAGATGAAACCTGCCTGTATTAAAGCACTGACTCGAATTTTTAGAATTTCTGATCAAGATAATGATGGTACTCTCAATGATGCAGAGCTCAACTTCTTTCAGGTACCTTTCTTGTTTATCTTTCCACCATGCTTAAAGGTGAACTATGTAATTCTAGAAAAACAAGTGATTGGTTTTAAGTAAGTAATAGAAGGTGAACTGTAAGGGAATCAGGCCAAAATACAAGGTCTCAAGTGCAGCACAGAAGAATGGATTTGTAAAAACAGAAATGAAGTTATTTTTATTTCTAACCATTGTTCAAGTTTGAGTTCAAGAGGAAAATTTTAAAAATCTATTAATGTACTTAAAAATAAAGTGCAATTTGTACACCTTTATTTCCACTAAGAAATTGGATTGTCCTTAATCAGCTTATCAGAACGTTTAAGGTGCATTTCATACACGATGTGCTGTTTGTCCAGCTCAGTAGCCAGTGGTCCTCACATGCTATTTTTGGGTTTTGTGTTAGAGAATTTGTTTTAATACACCACTGGCACCTCAAGCTTTGGAAGACGTAAAGAATGTAGTCAGGAAAAACCTAAGTGATGGAGTTGCAGATAATGGATTGACATTAAAAGGTGAGTCTTATTCAACTCTTAAAAGATGTGTCTTTATACAATTGATAATCACTCTTACATGAAAAAAGTGGTCTTTTGGAATATGATCTCTGTCTTGATTTTCAGACTGCAAGAGCTGAGCTTACTAAACAGTGATATCTCAGAGTTCTTTAAGCCCTGGGAAGTGTCAAACAAAAATCCTACCCAGTTATTTTGATACAAGAAAACTAAAAGTCTTCCATGAGACCCCTCTCCAGGCTCCTCCAGGCTAAAGCTTTCTGTTTTAAACTTGAAAATACTGGGTTTGTTTTCATACATCTCTAAAATGCTGGTACTGGAAAAAGCAAACAACAACAGAAAACCAAGGGGATTGTTTGAAGGAAATGTTCCTTGGAGAACACTTTTACAAATATCATGCTTTCAGTCTGTGTAGATAATGCTGTAATATCACCCAGGAGGTTTAAAATCTTAATGTGTATTATGAGCTGGTTTTGTTTCCAATTCTGATACTGATTCTACTGAAAACACTTGGAGAATGTATAACACTTCAGGGCCTTAAGATTTCACCATTTTTGCTTTTTAGGTTTTCTTTTTCTGCACACACTTTTCATTCAGCGAGGAAGGCACGAGACAACCTGGACTGTTCTGCGCCGCTTTGGCTACGACGATGACTTGGAGCTCACCCCAGAGTACTTGTTCCCTCCGTAGGTACCAGCTCAGCTTCCCAAGCTGGAGTTCAGCCTGTGCTGCTCCTGCCTTGGCAGGAGGACAGGGTTATGGCAGTGTGTTTATTTTACACATTGTACTTGCTGACCTCCCAGCCAAAACCTTCATGTGACAGAACACAAAGAGCTCCCCTGTGCCAAATGGTGCTCTGTTCTCTTTCTTCGTAAGAAAGGTGGCAGGAGGGACTCTTAATACAAAACTGGAACATGAATCTGAGCAGTTGCTTATTGTATGTGGCATTAAATTCTAAAAGACTTGTCAGTATTTTTGTAGCGTTTGAGACTTATTGAAAATCCCAAAATTAAGAATTAAGATTAATTAAAAATTAAGATTGACCAATTCTATGACTTGTGTTAAAACCCCAAAGTACAAAAACAAAGCAAACCAACAAAAATGTGATTACTATAGAGCTGCATGTAATATAACAGCACTCACTCATCATTCTAGAATTCCTAAAAAAAGTACATGCTTTGATCTACATGAAGATAAATTATTAAAGTTAAGTGCCATGGTCAGATACTAAATGTTATAATTCATAAATTGTGTATTTTGAGTTTTAATATTCTATATTTCATAAACAATTAATGCTTCTTGTATTTGTTTTTGTTTTCAATAAACAGCCTAAAAATTCCCCTTGACTGCACAACAGAACTGAATCATCATGCATACTTGTTTCTTCAAAGTATTTTTGATAAACATGATTTGGTAAGCATTTAATTTGAGTGTGTGTATCTTTATACTTATGAGCCTTGGTTTGTCAGGAGTTTGTCCTAAAAAAAAAGTGGGTTTATCATGATGTCATTTTATTCAGAAACTGGCTTTATCTTTACCTGTGGAGTCAGAACTAACTTGCAGCTTATGATTGTCTACAAGGAGAGTTGGCAGTTATATCTGTAGTACCAAAGTGTTTTTAACTAGCTCATTCATTTAATCTTATTAAAAAACAAGCAAAGATCAATGATTAAAAAGAAGCAACCTTAGTTTCTTGAATCTTGCAAGTGTACAGCAAGAAAATACCAGTTTAGAACTGACACATATTAAATAATGTCTGATATGGTATTTTGTTTCAGGATAGAGACTGTGCTTTATCTCCTGATGAATTGAAAGACTTATTCAAAGTCTTCCCTTACATGCCATGGGGGCCTGATGTGAACAACACAGTTTGTACAAATGAAAGAGGATGGATCACATACCAGGGCTTTCTCTCACAGTGGACGTGAGTGTGATTCAGGACATTTTAGTAATTGGGAACTTGGGGTATGATCATGTGTTTGTAGATTCCTCTTAGAAAACTCTTGGAAAGAGTAGAAATTTTATAGTTGAAAATTGATCCAAGCAGTCAAGTTTTTGTAGACATCCAGTGGCCTGATCTTCAGACTGTTATAACTTGTTTGGGATTTGGGCAGTATTTAGTGCTAACAATGAAGAAGTGTCTCTTCAAAATGTGGAAATCCCTATGTTCCCTGTTGAAATGTTATCACTGTTGTTCTACCCCTTAGAGATGGTTTGAAAAATGGTGCTTGATAATGAGGAGTTTTTTCCCAATTTAAAATACAGAAAATAAGAAAAACATTATTTGGGGAGATAAGAAAATACAGTGTGGGTTGATAGGCCTCAGCAAGTATTGCCTTCATAGAGTTCTGGTGACCAGTAAGACTGATGAGGTTATAATTTATTCTCAGAGACTTTAGTCCTTCAGTAGTGCATAGTGCCAGGAATGTTTCTCTCTGGAGATAGGAGATAATGATTGTTTCAGTACTAAAAAGACTTGGTTCCCCAAATGGTGTCAAGTGAAAGTTCTTTTTGTCCCCTCTGCCAGACTAACCACATACCTGGATGTGCAGCGTTGCCTGGAATACCTGGGTTATTTAGGCTACTCCATACTTGCAGAACAAGAATCTCAAGCATCAGCAATTACAGGTAATAAAAATGTGATCCAGCACAGAAATTTAAATTTAGAAATACGCTAAAGAGTAAATTGTTTAATGGTTCATCTATTTTCATTTACTCTCTTCTGCTTTCTGCTCAAGAGAAACCTTTGATTTAATATTTTTGAGAGATTGTTTCGTGTGTATTTTCATATTTTCACATTCATTTCTATCTTGTGAAAAACTTTTGTGTTTTTCCAAAAGTAACAAGGGATAAAAAGATAGACCTCCAGAAAAAACAGACTCAGCGAAATGTCTTCCGATGCAATGTTGTTGGAATGAAAGGCTGTGGGAAAGGTGGAGTTCTTCAAGCTCTTCTTGGAAGAAATCTATTAGTAAGAAACATATTGCCTGTATTCACCTATATGTGCTCTTGAGTTAAGATTAGACAGCAGAAGTGATTGATCTTAGAGCTTTAATGGTTATTACTCAGTTTGCAGAGTTTGTTGAGGAAATTCGGAATTACTAAGGAGGAGTTTGGGGTTTTTTGGTTTTGTTCTATTTTGGCAGTGGCTGTTGCATGCAATAATGACTTGAACATCATAGATTACAGCTATGCATTTCCTTATATAAAACCCCAAAGATTACCATAATTTTAATTCATTTACAAATGGAGTAAACCAGCTGTTCAAATCTAACTTAAAGGGAAAAGTTGCTGTGGTCTAACATGAAATTCTGCCTTTTCAGAGACAGAGGCAAATACGTGCAGAACACAAATCTTACTATGCCATTAATACAGTCTATGTATATGGACAGGAAAAATACTTGCTGGTAAGGCTGCCTCATTCTTGTTTGCCTCAGACTGGTTTATGTTAAAATTCTGTGAATTATTCAGAGCCTTCTACAACAAACTAGTTCCAATTCTCTCTTCTTAAAGTGGATTCCCCACAATTATTTTCTGTCCCGAATAACTTCTGGGTTTTTTTTGTTGATAATTTAGCCAAACCTGGTCAGACCTGATATTTTTGAAACATTGACCTGAGCTGTACAAAAACCTAGTCCATTTATGATTGCACTGCAGCGTATCAAATTATAACATGATAAATGATCAGAAGTCAGTCTGCCTATTCAGTAAGAAGCATCTGTCACACAGAGTGATTAGGATGGCTAAAAATAGTATTCAGTGGGAGAAATCAGTTCTTCAAGGCTTGTTCCATTCTGGTTTTCCATGATAATATGATCTCTCTCTATTTCCTGAAATCTCATCCTGCTCTGTGGTTTTCCTCTGTAGGATGAATGCCCATTTCTGTGGGTGTCTAAGCCTTTGTTTTAAAGTAAATATCACGTTTTATGTTGAGATGGTGATTGCCTGCAGATGTGATGTTAACAGCTCACATATGCTGGCTGCATGGTAAATTCCTACTGTTCTTTTTTATTAATTCTGCGTATTGTCAGTCCTTTAGTTTGAAGGATACATAAAAATAAGCCATAAAAATTATGAGACAAGTTACAAAATTCCTTTTACTGCATAATGACAAGCTTTTCTCCCTCTACAACCATCTTTTTTTTCCAGCTACATGATGTCAGTGACTCAGACTTTTTAACTGATGCTGAGACCATATGCGATGCTGTCTGCCTGGTATATGATGTCAGTAATCCTAAATCCTTTGAGTACTGTGCCAGGATTTTTAAGGTTTGTAGAGTTTATATTTACAAACCTCTGCATTTATATTTCTTCTCACTGACTAAATATTCAGGATCAGTTACCTGACCTGTACATTGGTTCAAGTGCTTAAAAGACATTTTACTTCTCACTGCTGGTTATATGTCAGGGTACCTTAGCAGTGGTGCAGTTCTGTTACTCATACAAAGCAAACATCTGCTTTTTTATGTAAACTACTCTGCTTCTAGGAATGCCTGACTTCACTGCCATCAATGTATCTTAATGCTGCTGCAGCCAGTGTAATACAGCCTGTTCCAGGCTGAAGGTGTCATATACTGTTTCTTTCACTTTTTTTTTTTTCTTTAAATTTGCAGCAGCACTTCATGGACAGCAGAATACCATGTTTAGTGGTAGCTGCCAAGTCCGACTTGCATGAAGTTAGACAGGAATATAGTATTTCTCCTGCTGAATTCTGCAAAAAACACAAAATGCCTCCACCCCAAGCCTTTACTTGTAACACTGCTGATGTGCCGAGTAAGGATATCTTTGTTAAGCTGACAACTATGGCAATGTATCCGTAAGTACCTGAGCTGTTCTGTTCTCCATGTGCATGGTCACACAGCACCACTCACTGCATGCCATCATTAGCCACAGGATGGAACTGCCTCACTGTGCTTTAGCAACAGAGAGACATGAATGGAATCTTTATTTCAAATTGAGGAACTTGGCATAGATCCCACACAGAAATTGGTCTCAGCTGTTGTTGTTTGCTAAGGTGTTTTTGAGGAATACCCTGGTTCATCCAGCTCATGGTGCAAATTCCAACAAACAGGGTTCTGTTTGCTCCTTGTTAGGGATACGAAAAGAATATAATTTTTCATATCTTGGTATTTTTGAGTGAGTTGTACTGTAATCCCTGTTGGTAGCTCAGCTTGACAGCTGATTACAAGCCATGGCACCTTAGTGTGCAACAGTTCCCTCAGTGCACTGCTTAAAGTACTTCTTGTTTTCAGGGTGTTTATTACTATGTGCTTCAGTTCAGTCATCTAATAAATCTTATAATTTTAATAGAATTTCTGTACAAACACCTGGACTTCAGGTACAAGATACTTAAGTTCAGATTTGCCTTCACTACACATCTCACTGTTGCTAAACTCAATTTGCATCTCTTTTTTTGGTGGGTGAAGCTTTTAATATGGTGATGAAATACATAAATATTACAGCAGATGGAGTCTAGTATGACAGCTGACATTTGCCTTAAAATAAATAGAATTAATGTCACTTTTCCCCAAAATAATAGGGTATTTTTAATTATTTAAAACTGAATTTACTGAATTACATCTGTCAAGCTTTGGTTTTGGTTTTGTTTGGTTTTTTTTTCTCTTGTGTTCATTTTGTGGCACTGAAATACTGGGAAATCACTAAAGTGTAGCACTGACCAAATGTCTGTCATATCAATATTCTGCTTCTCCCTTACTTTTCAAGCATGTGTGTTTGGTAGGGTGGGAAAAATAGAGGCAACGCTCACCCTGTAAAGAGTGCATTCAAAGTGGTAGAACATGTGGCTCCCTTTCCTTTGAAAGAGGGGTGTTACCTATTGCTGTGCAGACATACTCAGAAGCCTTTAAATGCTTCCCTTTTATGGGAGCTTGTATAAATTCAACAAACATTTTCATTCATGTTTGTGCTTTGCTATTAAGATCTGTACATGGCGGTGATGACAAAATGTCCAAGATACAGAACCTCTAACCTTTAAATTCTGCACAGCTGTAGTTGTACCCTTTCTTCCCCAGTGTATTTTTTTTTCCTCCTCTCCTTACTCATTCAAATGTACCTTTTATTCCTGAATCTCTCTCTTGATTGTGGCACAGCCCTAATGTGCACCTGATTTGATGAGCAAGATTTCAACTCGTGTCCTTCTGTGTGTTTTCGCAGCCATGCCCGGTTACGCTGTATGTGCGCCTGCAACAGGTGTACATTTTGCATCTGTCAGAACTTCCTCAACTCAGACTTGCTGCAATCTGTAAAGAACAAACTCTTCACTGCAGTTCTTAACAGGTCCTTAACTTTATTTACTAGGTACCAGGTGTGCTTTGAAAATAAAAGGTGTCTTTGAAAAAGCAATTGGTAACCTCATATACTGCAGGTTTTTCACTCCATAGCCAATAAATAGGCCAATATTTTAATAACTGTCACAGAATTACCAAACTTGGTTTAACTTGGAGGTTCTTTGGAGCTTAGTTCAGTTATTTTTCTGAAACATTATTGATTTGGTTGTTGATTGAGGCTCTTTGTGATTGCAGAAATACTGTGCAGGAATTTGGACTGTGGTTTTAGGGAACTGCTGATAGACATTAAGTAGTGTCTGCAAATCAGTGTAATGTTTCTCACTTGAGACATTACAGGTTTGTTTAGTATTGATTAGAGGTAGTGCCTTTTAGATCCCAGTTACACAGATACTTTGAAAAAGGCATAGCTTGACTTACAGCAGCATCATGTAAGAGATTACATGTTTATAATTGCTAATTTGATATTTGGGAGTTCATAGAATTTGTATGTGTGTGTGTGTTATGCTTGGTTTACACAGAGAGTGGGCATTTTGTGTTAAAAAATAATCCAAATCTTTTAACATCCAATTCCTTTCTGAATGAAATGCAACATGTAAGAAGTGGTAAATGCTTAAACATTTGCATTTCCAGATCCTTTTGGAAAAACAATTGGTAAAGAGAGATAACTGCTTTTCAGCATTGAAAACAGTACTATAGCTTGTCCTGTGTGTACTGCAGGCACTTTTTGACACACAGGATTTACTAACACTTCAGCACTTGTCATCACACACCAGCAAATGGAGTTCAGACCAAGCAACTGTTGCAGTGCAGTGGTTCCATCCTCCACGGCCTTTTTGGAGGGTTAGATGGTCAATGTGTTTATTGGAAGGCCATGATTGGAGTATCCTGACACACTGCTGGTCCCTGGATGTTACTCCTTGTTAGAGGCTTCAGATGTAGCTGCTCCGTGTAAGAGTGTCTGTCTCCTTGAAATTCTCCTTTAAATGCACTCAAATTACGTGTAGGAGGTCTGCTGATACACCCACCTACAGGACTGAGCATTTTCCTCTCAAATTAACCTTAATCCAAGATACAAGTGTCTTGTTCAGAGTGAGAATTCAAGGAAGGGTGAAAATCTCATTTGCTTAGGAAAAGACTGAATGAGTGAGGCTCTTCGTGCTGCATGTCTTCCACAGCAGTCACCCCATAGACAGAAACCCCTTGAAACAGCAATCTTTGCATATTGTCACTCTAAAACTTCATTGAGTAGTCACTGCTGGACAGCCCCAGCTCTTCATTATTGAGGCTGAAACCTCCTCTAACACAGCTCCATTTTTGGAACTGGTATGGGTTGCTCCATTCACTGTTGTGGTTTGTTTCTCTGTTGTATGGGTTTTTTTGGGTCCTGCATTAGACATTGAACTTCATTCCTCTGAAATGCTGTCAGAGTCTCAGGGTGCTGCAATCTTTCATTGAGGTTTGGGATGCTGTCATTCCATACCTTATCAACAGAGAGTCTGGAACAAACATAAGAATTCACTACTGCCTGAAAAGTCTTTAATTCAAGGTGAGGAGAATTCCTCGTGGACGCTTCCCTCCAGAAGGAAGAATTATTTGCTAGAATCCCCTTGTCTCTCAGTCACTAGAGTTTGTTCCAGGTTTCCAGCACACTTGCTCATCTCCCCAGCTCCCTGACCAAACACCTTGCTGCAGGTTATTCACCATTCAGCATATGAGCTGCTGCATAATTGCAGATATGGTAGAGCTGGAATGCCTGTAAACAAGAATATACTAGAGTAGCTCCCAGCTGTAGGCATGGGAGGGTAGAGATGGATTTCTTGTCATATAAAAATCATACATCTAATGATATGTGATTAAAGAAATCATTTGAATCAAGAAGGACTTTCTGATTCAGTTAGTTTCTATTACTTTTCTTATTTTGCCTTCACAAGTGCTTACCATTAGGTCAGAGAGCTGGGCTATCAAAATTAGATACCCAATGGGGGAAGGAGGTTTCTCATGAGTGCTTTATTCTGATCCCCTCCTGTTCCCTTAGGCTGTGGAAGCTTTTCAGGTAAACTGAAATTTTTCACACTGGATCCCTTCTGTGCCCTTTGTTGCTAAGTAACCCCTAAACACTTACCAAGCCACGATATAAAATCGTATTTGAATATTCCCACTGTTGTAATTAAAGGAAGAACATTGCCTGTGTGCAGCTGAGAAACCTGTTCATGCCCCTCTCAGTTTCTCCTCTGTGGACAAACTTCAGGGGCTCCCCCGAGGGTTGCAGGCTGCCAGAAAGGCAAGTTCAGCTTGGACATTGCTGTGTTGGTTTGAACTTCATTGTTCTTTGAGGAAGGAGGCACAGCATTCAAAGCACTGGACATGCATATATGAGACTTGACAATATCCTGTAGTATTTTTATAGTTTTAATTTGTTCTTTAGGTGTTCACTTGTATTTGGCTGGCTGGCACCTAATCTCTTTTTACTACATTGTTTTACCAAAAGCAGGATTTCTGCTTTTGTCATTCTAACCCTTTCTTTAATGATGACCTCAGGTTTTTGGCTTTATTTTTCCTTGATTTCAAATTGTCCATGTTGCCTTTTGCTTGTACAGTAGTGGCATTTTTCTGTCAGCTAAGTTCATTTCAAAATAAAACAGTCCTAATGCATGAGAATTGTGTTGTTCAGCAAGGAGACTCCTTGGAGGATGTTTTTGTTCCGAAGTTTTTAAAACATTGTGGAATTGAAGTGAAATTCTACTTCCATATGACAACCTTCCTTCTGTGAAATTAAAAGTTAAGACAATACATTATTATTGTATTTTCCTGTAATAATGGGAAAGTTCTAAAAGTATAACCAGAATTTACCTTTCAGTATGTGCAGGGTATGCAGTTTGTTTTTCAAAACGTGGGTATTGCCATTAAATCTAATTGCAGAAATCTATCCCCACACTTAGGTGTCCTCCAAATTAGGACATTGCTAAATAACATCCCCAAAATGACATTAGGACGTGAGAAATTGCTGTTTTCTTTTCCTCCTCCTCTAAGCTGTTCAATGCCCCAGACTGCACAGAAATTTGCAAAGCTGTGTCTGTGATTTCTTTCTAAACAGAGTGTAGTGAATTGGAATTTTACATCCATTTTTAGGTTTTATGGGTAATAAGATGCATTTGGAGCTTTTCACATTTTAGATGACTAATGCATGGGGGAAAATTCTAAGTGCTGGGCTTAGTTTGCATCCTAGGAAAATATGTGCCTGGAGGGAAGCTGCAGCAGCTTGTGCAGGTTATGTGATGCTTTTGGAATTCAGTTGCTTATATTTAATGCCAAGAGCCTTTGTCAGAGCAGGCTGCTGCATGAATTTGCTTTGAGTTCTGCTGTGAGTAGCCATGAGAGCAGCCTGTTGGCCTCAGCACTGTGCTTTTAAAATGCTTTGGAAAATACAGTAGGAATGTTTTTGAACTTGTGTATTGAAGGATAAACCTTCCCAGACCTGGGAATTACTCTGCTGCTGACCTAGGGCAAAGTGTCAATATTGACCCATAACTCAGCAGTTTCTGTGTGTGCCCATGGCAGGCATGCTCAGTTAACTGCTTAGCAAGTGCATGTGACAAACTTCTTGTAAGTTGTTGAAGTCTCTTGGGAAAAAAAAGTGTTCAAATTTCAAAGATCTTATTCAACAAGTGCCAAGGTACTTGACTCACTGTTAAGGGTAGATTGAATAAAAATAAGCCTTTTTTTTCTTTTTTCCTAAAATGTGTATTAAAATCTGAATTTTGTGCCAAAGGCAAAATTTCTAGACTTTCGTATATTTGTGGAACTAATTGTGTGATTAAATACACACAGCAGCCTGTCTGGAATGTTTGAAACATCATTCTTAATAAGCAATAATTTCAAATACAGCTTCATTTATGGAGTCCTGACTACTACTCTCTGTGTGTATAAGCACACATCTATTTAAATGTTTTACCCTTGGAGAGAATATTTTTTCTAATTCAGGGTTACTCTCTTATTAACAAAGTAGTAGTAATTTCCACCACTGGTGAAAATTAGTTTCATAAGCACAACTAGACTGGAATAAAGTTTGAATGTTATTTTATGAAAAGGTAGAATTTTTCAGTATTGAGAAAGGTTTTTGTGCATTGTAGTCCCCTTCATGTTAAAGAACCTGCACTAGAAACAAATATTGATCTTTTTTATTATCTCAGATTTTTTTTTTTGTTCCTTTAATGGCAGCTAAACAATACTAGAGAGTAAAATTGTAAAAATAGATTTTATGACAGCATAAGGAACATTGAAAGAAGAAAAAAATTGGATGTTTATGAAGTTGTAAAGCAGTTAGACATCCATAATGTTCTGCATTTCAGTAAGCATTTTGAACTTTNTTGGACGTTTATGAAGTTGTAAAACAACATAATAGACATCCATAAACATCCATAATGTTCTGAATTTCAGTAAGCATTTTGAACTTTGGATTTTCGGTCTGAGACATTCAGAGTAGATTTTTTCAGGTTGTAAGACAAGTCCCTGTCTCAAATTAGTTCCTTATTTAAATGAAAGAGTCTGCTATTGTTAGGCTTAGAAAAGAGATCAAAGCCAATTTAGCCTCCCTTTAGACATTACAAGAGGGTTTTATCATGGCTGAGAATATATTAATTGTTTTTAGAAGGATGAAGCGTGCTCAGCCAGTTTCTTGCATACTAATAAATATGGACATGTGTAAAACAAGGGAAATTATAGATAAAAATCAGAAAATCTAGATATGAGAGACAGTGCTTTATGAGGCAATGCAAAAGCACTAATTTGCAATTTAAACATTGATTTGCATATTTAAAGGGATGAGGTTTTAAATTGTACAAATAGTTGGGCATTTGAATTAACCAAATTAAACTGGAGACTTGTTAGTTACACAACTTGTTAGTCATCCAACAGTAGAGTAGGCCCTGTGTACTACCCAACAGAGCTTGTCATGTAATCTAGTAAAATCATCTTACCTACAAGTGATTCATTTTACATACACAGATTAATTTCATCATTTCCAATCTGAAGACAAGGATTTTACAGCCTTTTACTAAGAAACCACCCCTAACTACCACTGTAGTGATGAAATACAGTCTTTGAGTTCTGATCAGGAGTGGGAACTCATCAGTTTTTTGGTTGATGTGCATCTGGTGCAGGGGTAGTGCAGTGTCCTGTGGGACACGTGGAAGTTGAGGCTGTGGAGATGGAGTGGGAAGAGAAATCCAGTTCCTTAAAAAGGTTTCTTTGTCCTTACAGCAATGGCATTTAGCTACACGAAATCATACATTTTACTTAGCTTAATAAAAGCACAAACTCATTTTGTTTGTGGTTTTCCCCAAGCACTAAGTTTTTAACATCTGCACGACAATCAGGGGTAGGTGCTGTAAATGAGGAGTTCTCTGGGTGTTTTGGTTTGAGAGGGGTGCTGTTGTTGAGCCATGCAGTGAAGTGCCCTGTGCATGTGTGTGCAAGGTTAAGAGCCTGCCTAGCTGAGGTGGGGGCCGTGCTGTTAGCAGACGAGGAGAGCAGGATTATGCAGCAGGTGCACGCCGTCCACTCTGTAGAAGATTCCATCTTCATGGAGTCATCTCTTGGTCCACGTTTGCTTGAAGACAGGTAACAACAGCCAAACCCAGGTGACTTTGCCTTTTCCCTTCCCCTCAGCAAGCCACTTGACGTCCAGTTTGCAGAGACTTTGTCAAAACTAGCTGTAGAAAAACTAATGCTTGCAGGAATTCTTGGATTTGGTCTGTTGTATAACCCAGCAAGACGTCTTAAATAAGATTAGGATTTTTTAGACTGAAGAGCAGCTGTGTGTGCATCAAAAAGCCTGTTCTTCAGCATGTGGTATGGCAGAACTCTGATTAACTATCTGGCTGACATGGCTCCTGCTAAGTGTCTACTAAAGCATACCCAAAACTGGTTTTGTGTGTTTTGATAGCAAGTAGCAATTCCTGCTCTGTTAAACTGCTTGTGAGCTACAGCTCTGCAGTTCTCACTCTATGAACTCCTGTGTGTGCTTAGGATCTCTGTGCTCCTTTCCTTAACCCTCCTGCAGCTTCACTGAGTAACCCGTGGTGATTAACACAGGCTGAAATACGGAGGCTAGTGAAGTTCTTTTGTATCTCTAAAGCAAACAAACAAAAAAAATCAACTTTACTATTGTTTAGGAACTTCCTGTGCTTTGAATTATGGCATTTATGATAACTTGTTTTAAATGGTAGCTCCTGCTTTCTGGTAAGCTGTCATACTTCAGACTGCTGTTGAGGGTGGCCAGCCTTGTTTAACTGAGCATGTTCACAGACTTCTTGCAATATTTGGGAGAATTGGGTCATTGCCTGTCTCCACTGTCATGTGAGATGTGGCTTTTTTTGTCATACAGTCACTCCATGCTGTCTTTTTCTGTTGGTGCCATCGTCACTGCTTGTTTCACTCGCACTCTCTCTTAGCTTTCAGCTTGGTATTGGATGATTGTTTGTGTTGCTGTTCTTGTGACTACTGGGAAGAAAGGGTTTTAAAAATGGTTTCATTCTAGCTTTTGGAAAAATATTACTTGCTACTTGTCAGTAAACTTTTTTTGGGGGGGTAGAATAAGTAGATATTCAACAGGACTGGGAAGTTTTTAATGGAAAAGCAGAAATATTAAACTCAACATTTAGAAAAGAATGAAAGAAAAAAGGATTTTGCTGGACAGAGTTGTTCTCACCATGAATTATTAATTTTGTAGCTATTTTTGTTTTCCTTTCCTGAATGCTTGCTGGTACTCTCAAAGGAGACACGCTGCCCTCCCCACATCCATGAATAATGATCTGCTCCTGCATTTCTCCTCAGCCGTGTGAGTGCTCTGACTTCAGGGAGCTCGGATGTGGTCAGGGCTGCAGATCAAATCCTGACCTTTAAGGAAAGCAGAGTGGCTGTAAAGTGCTCATGAGGCTGAATTGTGAGCTGTTTGCCCGTGACAAGTGTAGTGATGAATTTCCAAAAGCAGAGTAGTTTAGCACAAGCTGTCAGGAGTTCCTGTCCTGGGATTAACCTGGCTTTGTGTGTGTGTTACATTTCAGGCATGTGACACAAGCAGACCTCAAGAGCTCAACGTTCTGGCTCCGAGCAAGTTTTGGTGCTACTGTGTTTGCAGTTTTGGGTTTTGCCATGTACAAAGCACTACTAAAGCAGCGATGATCTGAGAAGAAGCACATCTGGCCCTACCAAATAAATAAAAAACCACTTTTATGTACATTCTGAATGCTTTAAATTCTGCTAGAAATATTTATATATGCAGAGTTACTTTATTAATATTTGTAATTCATGCATAAGATTATTTTAAATTATAGCTCCAACTACAGTATTGTGTATTGTGTGGAAAAAAGGAATTGCATCTTAACAGCCAGCTAAAATGGCTTAACTTGTGAGGCCAAAAGGGAATTTGTTGTAAATAACCTGTATATATTAAAGCAAGACATTACTTCCCAGAAACCTATTCAAAATACTGTTCTTAGATGTTCACCATGGTGACATTCTAGTGTATAGGTGAAATTCATTTTCAGTAGAGTAGACTCAATTCAAGGATCATACTTCCTCAAGGATTGCTTATTTATTTCACATTCATCTGAAGTGACTTCATGTTTTTGGAATATAAGCTATATCAGGCAGAAATTGATTTTCATTCGTATTTTTAACTGAACAAATGAACAAATTTGCCCCTCTAATCATGTATTTCAGGAAAGAGTCACCTTTGCTGTCCTGGCCTATGGTTTTGTATTTTACATGACCAGTGACATATTTAGAGTCTGGTCTTTCTTTTAAAAGGAAAGAAGCTAACTTTGAAAACTGCCACATCAGCTTCATACACTGTTTGTAACCCATGTTTTTCATTTTTCACTATCTTGTGTTTTATAACCCTCATGAATCAGACAAGCAAATTTTGTATGTTATAAACAGTTATAATTTGGAAAGTGTTGCAGTTTAATTTCTCACATCTGTCAGTCATACTCATTGAAAGCTGTGTATAAGAGAAAACTACAATAGTACACAGTGCCTATTCTACTGTAGTATATTAGTTGCATGGATCACAGTGCATTCTGTAATGGGCTAAAATTACCTATAAACACAGCTTTTTTAACAATCAAGTAAACCAAACATTAAATTCCTCATGACAAACCTATTTTTCCATTGCTGGCCTTTTCAAGTATTTCAATAAAATAACTGTGTACTGTGTCTGTTTATCTTTTTCTTCTTTTTTCTTTACCTTCCTGTGCCCTGAAAGGCAGAGTTTAACAGAACTTTATCCTTTATGTGGATGGGTGCTGCCGATGCCCTCACTTGTTGGAGGTTACATATCTCGGCAGTGCAGTTTCTCTCATGCCTCTGTTAGAAGTTTATGTCAGATTTCTATCAGAAGACTAAAATGCCTCCTATGTTACTTTAAAGCTGAAATGAAAATAGTCCAGGAACTTTTTATTTACTGTCAAAGACGAAGACTGGGAGAAAAGACCCGAGTAGTTCAGTGGGGTTTAGGAAGCTGTGGGCAGTGAACTGGTGAATAATTTCGTGTTTAAGCAGGCTCCAGCAGTGCGGCGTTCCCGGGGAGCTGTGAGGAGTCCCGGGATGCTCCCGAGGGAATCTCCCGAGATTATTCCCCGAGAGAATCCCGAGGGAATCCCCCGAGATTATTCCCCGAGGGAATCCCGAGGGAATCCCCCGAGGGACCCCGGCCAGCCCGGGGAGCGGCCGCCAGGGGGCGCTGCCGCC
>VZTB01003836.1:430520-502961 GCA_013397245.1 Thryothorus ludovicianus
GGGGGACCCGGCCCGGCCCGCCGGGATCAGCTGTTCCTGTTCGGAGCCGCCCCCTCAGCCCGGCCCGGCGGGAGCGGGCTCTGCCGCCCTCCTGAGGGAAGCGCCCCTGCCCGCCCTCACGGCCCGAGGCAGCCAGCGCGAGCGAGGGACGGAGCGGATTCCCGCCTGCTTTCAAAAAACAGGGCTTCCCCAGTGGTTTGGGGACGGGAATTTTCTTAGGGAAGAGCATACAAGTCTTGGTATCCAGCTCTGCTCATCCTGACAGGTTGTCGGTGTTCTGTGAGGGAGCCCCGGTGCCACTGGCCAAGCCCTCCTGGATCCTGTGAGTATTAGAGTTACCGTGAGGGGAAATTCTTCTCATGGAGCATGTAAGGAAGAATGTCCAAAAGTTAGCTACTGCAATTAAATGCTGGGAAAAAGGAGTAGCACCCCAGTTCACTTACTCTTCACAGTGATTTGTTTTTTTTTTCTTCTAGTGCTGCCAGTTTTCTAACAACTTCTTTAATTGTATTTTCCACAACCAGACTCAATTTCTTCCTGCTCAGTCTGATGTGTGAATTGCTTAACCATGGTGTAAAGTCACTGAGAGGACAAAGACCTTGATTCATCTTCCTTGGAGACACATCCTTCATCCCTCAGCTGTGATGTCTTGTCTGAAAGCTTGTCAGTTCAGGATTAATAGTAAGAAAGACTTGATTTTTTGTTGGAAATTAACCTTGAGTTACTAATTGGTCTCCATTTCAAACAATTATTTTGTTTAGGAATGAACCTGTGCTATGATCTCAGCAGGTGACAAGTCAAAACAAGCAGACACATCTTAAAATACCACAAGGCTGACCTGTTAGGAGAGCTCCCTTTTAAGACAACTGCCCCCAAAAGGGTTAATGGCAGATTTAATTATTTCCCTAACTATAATCAAAAGGACAATTTGAACCAGCTGCAGCCAATAACAGTTCCTGTGGCAGAAGAGGGCTGCAGGTGGAAAGATTAGAGTGCTTTTTCAAGTGCTGGACTTGGGAAGTTCTAAGTACAGCATGGAATAGGGAGGGTCAGGAGGATGGTCTTTCAACACAAGTTAGAAATCACAGAAGAGGTTGGACTTTATTTTTTCCTACTATTCCATCCCTTCAGGGGGGGGAGTACCCATGAGTCAGAGGGAAGCCAAATGGTAGCAGACATAGTCTAATTCATATTGGTTCTGAAAGGTCAATTTGTGTTGTCCCAGCACAAGCAGTATGATGTTCACAGAGTCCTTTACCACTGTTACCTTTTGGACTTGAGTTTAAGCCCCTGTCTCAAACCTTCTCTGGTCCTTAGAGGTTTTTAGCTGTTTTAATGAGTCAGCAGGGGTTAATCTGACAGATCTGATCCAGTCCCAGCTGTGTATGTGCTATCTAATTTCCCAAGCTTGTGTTTGTGTGCAGCATTTTTCTTCAGAAGTTGCCTCCCAAGTCTGGCCAGCTGGCTGAGCTCTGGGATGGAAATCAAGCTGGGTAGGCTTCTCCACACAGGTCCAATTGTCAGAATTGGGAAGTTTTGTAAAAACCCTTTGGGGCTGCTTTGGGTAGAGAAAGGACCTGTGAACAAACTGTTTAGATTTGATCCAGAGGGCTTAGCTAACAGATGTTGGCTGGGTCCCTACTTTGAGGGGGGTTTATTGCATATTCATGAGCTGACCTTCTGAGTCACTTCCAATGCAGGGAGGATGTACATCTACATTTTGTTTTCAGTATTTGGAATATAAAAGTTGCCTATATGACTGTGAAAATGGATTTGGGTTATTATCTCAAGACCTTTCTGTCTGCATTTCTTCTGAAGCCCTCCTTTCTGTCTGCATCTGCTCTGGGGTGGCCCACAAATCCCCCAATTTATCTAGCAATTACTGTCTTCCAAGGTAGAGTCACCAGGGTATGGTGAGAAATGGGGAGAAATGACATTTTAAATTAAGAGACTCTCACACGCTTGCAAGATGATAATTTGTCTGTAACAAAACTCCTCATTAGAATACTGTTAATTTCCTTTCTGTGGCAATTATAGCACAGCACTAGCTCATATGTGCAATGTGCAGAGATATTTCCCTGAAAAAAACAAAAAAACCCTATCATTACCACTAGTGAAAAACAGTCCTTAGAGAAGAAAAATGAACTTGTAATTTTGCAGCAATTTCCCAATTTAGTGGGAGTTTGGTGTTAAGGTAAGGAGTTTTGGGGGTTGTCCCTGTTGTTGATTGCATTCATGTTTGACTTCACAGTTGGCATTTTCCCACTAGCATCTGGAATCAGAGATGATACAGTCCCCAACTGAGCGGAACCTGTTACCCCTGAAATTCAGCTCATTTATTCTCTCTTTACTCTAAAAACTCCCTTCCCTCCTCCCTACAGACATGTTTAAATGACTGCTGTTTCTTTCTGTTGGCATAGCATATTTTTGCTTATCCATCTGTTTTGAAGTTTTGATGAGGTTTAGTTTTTCAATCAAAACGAGATTGTTTGTATAATCCCTGTTTAGTGCCTGGAATATTTTGGCAGGAGTGGTGTAGTATGAATGAAGTGGGTTAGTGCTTCTCAGAAGTGCTGGATTTGCTATCCTGTTCTTGTGCTTCAGGGGAGCAGGCTGGACAGGCTCTAGACCAGCAAGAAATGGTTCAAGGAATTGCCTTTAAATGTGCAGAGGGTCTGCTCTGTTTCACTGTGATCAAGTGGACAGAAGTCCTCCTCTTCAGTTGCACTGAAGATTTCAGAAGAGCTTTTATTTTGTTGCAATTTTCCTACCTGAATCCTGAGCTGGAAAAGTTCTGTTCAGGTCCAAGGATCCTGGTTTTACTTCTCTGCTGTATGCTGTGCTACTGCAGGATGGAAGATCCTGTTCCTTTTCCAGAGATATTTTAGCTGATTAGTTTTACTTTTTGTGGTTGGTTGATTTTTAAACAGAATGTAGAGAAAAGAGGGACTTCCAGCTTGGTTCTGTACTCGTGTCTGAGATGTGTCTGATCTAGTACTGGACCTTTCCATCCAGAAAACATGGCCTGTGGTGCTGGACTCTGCCCTGACTGTTCTCTGTCTGGCTTTCTGCAGAAAGCAGAGGCACTGGCACCATGTGGATCAGCCTGGCTCTGCTCGCCCTTCCCCCTTGCCAACCTGCTATTTCTGGACTTGATTGGAAGAAGCTAAAACTGCTGGATTTTTGCCGGCAGTCAAGGCATTCCTCAAGTTCCTAATCCAGGCTCCAGATGGTTAAGTTGCCCATCCTGACATATAGGAACGAATAATTATGCTAAAAGATGTAAGACCCCACAGCAGCCCCTCACGGTGAGACTCTGAGACCAGAGCCCGCAGAGAGCCCCGATGAAGCGGCACGCCCGGTCACCTGTCCGCGGGCAGGAGGGCAGGGCTGGAGCCGGCCGAGCTCCGCCACGGGGGCTGCCCGGTGCCGGCCACGGCCGAGCCTCCGCGGGTCGCCCCGTGGGAGGCGGTGCCGGCCGCGGGCAAGGGGCTGCTCCCCCGCCGCCGCCCAGCCCGCATCCTCGGACGTGCCGCAGCTCCGGGCTCTGCCTCCCAGAGCCGNAGGCGGGGAGGGGTCACTGCCCCGGCCGGAGCTCCGCCGCTGGGATGCCGCCCGCCGGCGCTGCCCGCGCTAATTGGATGTTCCGCGGATGGAGGATTTCCTCCCCTCTCGGCTGCGGGAGTCATGAAGGCAGACTCGTCGCTTGAAAGTTTGCCAACCAGCAGCTAGGTTTAATTTCTTTAAGGATCTGGGGAGAAGGGGGGCGGGGGCTGGAGGGGGACCGTTTCCAAGCATGGGAGACAGGCTGCCGGAGCCTCACGCCAGCTCTTCTCCTGCTGTGGCTGCCAGCTCGGAGGCGGAAGAAATCGAGGTGCTGGACTCCGAGGATGTCCTACCTATGGCCGCAGAGGATGTAAGTTTCCTTTGCGCGGTATCTTCCCCCCTCTCCCCCGGGCCGGGATAATCGGCTCAAGCTATTCATAGCTGAAGCCCGGCATGGGCGCAGGAGCGGGGCCGGTGACCCTGCGGGACCAGGGAATGCTGCCGTCCCCGCCGCCCTACGCGCCTCCCGCCGCTGGGTGTCTGCGGGCTCCAGCAGCCGCCGGGCTGGCTCCGTCCGCGGGGCCGCAGCTTCTGTCCCTCCACGCCCCGGCGGCCCGGATCGGCTGCCGGTTCGCTGGGTGCCCGCGTCCGGTGGGGAGATGCCGGCGGGTGGCCGCTGGCCGGGCAGGGGCAGCGGACTGCGCACGGTCGCGACTCTGGAGCCTGGAGAGGGGCTGATGCCTTGGCTCGAGGGGCTGCCAGGGGACAGAGAGCTTCTCCAGAGTCACAGCCACCCGGAGGGTGACAGACGAGAAACGGTCCCGCTCCCGCGAGCTGCTCCCTCTTCCAGCCCCCGACCAACAAAGTCGAGTAAGTTTTCTCCTTGCTCGACAGAGCTGATGGCTTCTCTCCACCCTCTGAGCTCTGCTGGCACGTGAGGGTGGGATAACTTGGCAGCGGCTCTCTGCTCACCCAGCCCAGAAGGACGCCAAGGGGTCCTGCGCTCGCCGGATCTGCTCCTGCCGAGCTGGGCGGCAGCGCCTGCAGAGCTGGGGCAGTTGTTCTGCATCTGCCGGACACGGAGGCAGGAGCTCGCCGTGCACCTGTCTGGGAGGGAGTGAACGTGAGAGATCCTGCATTCCTGGGGCATCCCAGGACTGCTCACAGCTCTCCTTCCCAGAAAACTCGGCTGGGATGAGGACTGCAAAGTGTCTGCTCAGTCTGCAGCGGTAAGTGCAGGATCTGTTCCAGCCTGTCAGACATAAAGCAGAGATACTAAATGTCTTTCTGAAGCTGGCTCTGGCTCGAGTCTTGCGCCACTATAAAAGGGACACTTGGGAGCTGAACGTCCGGCAATGGCGCATCTCCTCGGCCCTCTCTCTACCTTTTCGATGCTGCTGGAGGAAGCTGCCCAGGCATGCTTAAGGACAGAACCTGCTCTTCACCCCCCAGCCCTTCTTTCTGAATCACGTAGAAATCGGTTGCTGTTGGATTTTCCTCCCAGAGGGTAGCAGAGGAAGTGCAGTTGCTTGCTAGAGCTGCATTCCCCAGTCTGTATTCCTGAGCACAGTGCAGTCAGGAGGGAGCGTGTGATGCAGTTTGACCTCTGATACAACACTGCCAGACAGTCCTAAGAGGAGATGCCTGACTCAGGGACGTGTGTAGCTTTGACTTGGAAAGGGTGGCTTTCCAGGAGCTTTCACAGTCCAGCCTTCCAAAGCTCAGTGCTTGCTTATGTCAGACTGTGACCTTTACTTCTCTGACAAATTTTGTGCTTGTCTGGATGGTCCTACAAGAAGGATTTCTTGTGATACACGTGGGCCCCTTGGAGTTGCTCCAGCCTCTACACAAACGCAACCATTAGCAATTCAATCTTGCCAGGGGGCCCAGGAGATGCTGAAATGCTGAGTGCCTGGCAGGACTGGGCTCCTGGGACAGGAGCTGTCCCTGATGAAGTCTAGATTCTCATCCCAGTTCTGCTGCTGCCTTGCTGCTTGACCTTGAGGTAGGACAGCTTGTGTCAGATCCAGCTTGCAGTGTCTCACCATTACTTGCATTGTTATTTGACTCTGGTACCTTGTTTTCTATAATCAACAAAACTAAAGCCTGCAGCTGCACTGGTTATGGGAAGCTGCGGAGACCTGGCAATAGATGATGTGACAGGAGCCTGAGGTATCATGTATCATCTGCAAGTCAGAAAAGCAGGAAGTGGTGTAAATGCCCTCCTTCTACTCTGCCAAGATTTCCTGCTGAAACAAGCAGGCTACAGAGCATCATCTCTGAAAATTTCAACTGCTCTGTGCTACTCTGTGCCCCCTGAGACCTAACTGGGGGTTGATTTTGTGTTGTTGCTATTTCATCTGAAAGCCTGATGGAGGCTCTCTGGCTTGGCCAGCAAGAACTGACACAAGGTCAGTTCTTTATATGTTCTTAACCACAAAAATATAACACAGTGGAGATTTGGCTGTCATATCCTTGACAGTGTGCAACAGCTCAGCTGTGATGTCATTGTAGCTCTCAGAGCAGCATTCCATAAAGCCAGGATTCAGGCAGTCCCAAAGCATTCTGTTTAAAGTGCTGGGCTGATTTATGATGATAAATGGGAGCTTATAAATGGAGAGAGACATGGGGAGGAGGGGAGCCAACAACTTAACTAATGAAAAGGAATTCAGTGGCCTGATACCCCACTGTCTCTCCAGTCAATTCTGCTTTGGATTTGCCTACCATGTGAAAGGAAATGTTCTTCCAGGATTAGATAAGACTCTCACCAGATTTCTGCTTTGCTAATAGCACTGTGAGGAGATTTGCTTCTAAGAGTCTGATATTTGTTGGTTTACTCATTTTTTTTTTTTCTGGGAAGGTGAATGAGGCAGAAAAAAGATGTGTTGAACAGCATGTCAGACAACAGAGCTGGAAATGTGCAAATGTGCAAATGTTTCTGGGGATCCTATGGCAGTGGTTACCCCAGTGCTGCCCCATGGAAGTTGCTGTCTTCTCAACTGGCACCTATATCCAGAATAGATGGGAGCCTTAAACAATTCATTCAGAATTTCCTCTGTTTCATGGGACAGTGAGGCAGCAAGTCTGGGTCAGGGAGGTGAGTTGACATCAGTCTCTCTGCAAAGCATAAATCAGAGCCAGTTTCCAGCTTATTTTTTCTGTTTCCAAGTGACAAGAACTTGTGGAGTGTTCCCGTGGTTGTGAACATTGAAGTGGAGCTTCCTCCTATACAGCATTTTTAAGGCAGATCTGATAGAATAAAAGATGTGGAGTAAATCCTTGCAGTGGACTCTCTCCAGCACCTGTTTTTCAGATGTGGACATGTGAGGTTCAGAGAACTGAAGGGTTATCAAAAAGCCTGCAGAAAGCCAGTCAGGAGCAGGCAGTAGACTGGGCTCTGACAACCCAGCAAAGCAATTGATGGGTCAGTGTTGGGCCACAGGATCTCAGAAAGTGATCTGGAAAAACATTGCTGATTTGTCCCTTCTCTCAGCATACACAGAGCTTTCTTGATCTCTGTGAGTAAAACTCCCTTTTTTTGCTTGCCTGCAAATAGACAAAGTGAGAAAAAACAGAATGAACACATGAATGTTTTGAGTTCATCCTAATTTGGATTTGTAAATGAAAACTGTTCTCCCTGTGTTTGGTAGATTCCCCTGCCTCCTCCTCCGGAAGGGTAGGTGATTCTGGGATGAAGAAGGATGTTGGAAATGGCATTAAATCATTTGGTTATTTCTCTGTTAGAATATACTTCTACAGTTTACTGCATGTTAATGTCGTTGCTCTTATACCTTCTTTTTATTCTTTTTCCTCCCTTATGCTGCCTCTCAGCACTGGAAAGCCCTATTTGATCAGGTATGTGAACAACTGATACATTCTCTCTGTCTTGTGAGCAAAGAGCCTAACCTCTGGGTAATTTCCTCTGTACTGGCTTTTCCCTGCATTTAAAATACTGCCTAGGAGTAATGTGCTGCATGTTCCCAGTTCCCAGGATGCTGTTGTGCAAGTCATGATTATCTCGGCTGCTTTGGGCCTTTCTCTCAGTTCCTCCTCAGAGCAGCCAGGGACAGGAGCGAGCCCATCCCTGGCGGCACAGGGGCTGAGCCAAGGTGCTGCAGCAGGTGCTGTTTGCTGCCACTTGTGCTGTCCTTGCTTGTGGATTAAAGGATCTTCTACTCTTTCAGGCAGGCAGACTAAGACCTGTAAAACCAGCACAGTGTTCTTTGAAATGGCTCCCCAGCTGCTGAACTGACTTCTGCAGGGTTGCATCATCGAGGCAGGACCTGCTGCTTTAAACTTGCACAGGATTAGCAAAGAATCTGCATCTGTACTGTGGTTATGGCTGTGGTTGTGTCAGGTCTTGGGTCAGATCTGTAGCTGGCTGGAGTCAGCACAGTTCTGAAGAGCTCCAAACTACAGCTCCTGAGATTTTGGATTGTGGGTTCTAGTTTGTAAATTATGCTTTTAGCTGCTTTAACTGACACGTTTGCTTTGTGGTATCCCTTCCATCTGCTGGGTTGAAATGTGTAGCAGCTATAAACAGAAGGATTTTTCTAGGGTTGATTTGCTTCTAAACTGCAGCACTCTCTTGATGCCATAAACTTTTGTACCGTTGTGCATGCATGTAAATGTCACCTTCTGTAAGGGAGCTTGCTCTGACGCTGGCATCATCCTGGCAATAAAGTTCGGATGGGATTTCATCCCTGCTTTATGAGGTGATAATCTTGCCTCTGTGTCTGGCTGAACTACAAAGCCAAGAGCCGTGGCACAGTCTGCAGGAGGATGTCCTTGGTACCCTGGGGGTCCTGTTATCATTCAGCTATTAACTGGAGCTGCCTGTTCTGATGAGTGCTCATTTATACCCAGTTAGCCGTGACCAACTGCTAATCCACGTGTCTGGACTGCAGCAAGTTGGCTGTGGTACAGTCAGCTGGCAGTTGGGAGCTGGGTATTATGATTGTTGATCACACCTAAATCGTGTGGTGTGTTTGAATTTGCTGGGGCTCATAGGGGATGCTGCCACTGAAAAGGTGGATGCACAATAAATTGCTTGTGGTCTGGGCTGAATGTTTGTTCCAGCCACTTTGAATTCTCCTGTCTCCAACGCTGGCCCTAATTTGGAGTCTTATTCTACAAGCATCCTTTGAAGTCATTGAGTCCTTGTGGGACGGGGCTGTTGGCTGGTAGCTACCTCGGGCTCAAAGAGAGGAATCTGTAATTTCCCATTGGACTTGCTTGAATAGTAGATGGGATTTTTTCCTTTTTTTTTTTTCTTTTTGAGGGAAGGGAGAGTTTGACTGTTGTATGTACAGAACATTAGCCCAGTGACAATGGAACAGGCTGTAAAGGCAGATCTTCAATAATTAGCTATGTTTCAATTAGGGCTGCAGCTGAATTTTAAACCTTGTCTGTAAGGCTTTATTAACAAAAAGAATGCAACCTGTGACAACTACACATAAGTCCTGAATAAATCAATGATGTCCTTGTTGCCTGTGGGCAAAACTGACGTCTTCCTGAAGCATTATATCAGCAAAGCAGTGCAATTAGTCCTGCAGTGAATTGCAAGATGCTGTTTGTCATGGAACAAGGTTGCTATTGCCAGCAGCAATGCGCTAGGAGGAGAGGGAAGCACTTTGTTTAGCTCTGATTGGCATCCATGTGAAACATGAGGACAGTCCTAACAACTAGAGAAAGCCTGTGTGTTGACACTGGGAACAGTTGCAGCCCTCCCTGGGAGTCAGGACCTGGCTGGGTGTGTACTTGGAGTGGAAATGGGTGGCCCAGGGTGCACGTGGGTTCGTGACTGATGGCTGGCACTGAGGTTTGAGAGCCACCTTCTCAGCTGGGACACAGGGACCTCTGCACTCACCACCTGCCAGGAGAGCAAGAGAAGCCTCTGGAGAAACTCAAGAGTAGCTGGGAATTTACAGTCTGCAAGGGCCTTGTTGCTGTTATACTCCATCATCTCAGAAAACTGTGAAGGAGAGGTCAGCGCACACACACACAGCCTTTGAGAGGGAAAAGAAATTAGTATTAATGCTTGTTTGTTTTCCTCTGAGGAGGTATTTTTAAAACTTTTATTTAAGTTTACTGACAAAAAACCCAGCAGGTTTCTGTTTAGACATATGAAGTTTAAGGAGTTCGTTTTTTTTATGATTCCCCCCCCCAGCTTAAATTAAAAATTCAAAACTTCCTGATGGAAAAATTGCTGCTCAGCCATAAAGCAGTGCTTTTTGCTTGGTTATTTTAGGAGAGAGGAGTGACTGGCCATGTTTTCTGGAGGAATTTTTTATTTGTTTTGATCCAGCTCTAATCTGTCACACCAGAAACCATCAATGACAAAAGCCAAGATCTTCAGCCACTTGCAGATTGATTAATTTAAGTAAAGGAACTTATATTCGACAAAAAGTCAGAATTGCTTCCTATGCTTTGATGTTCAAAGAAGCCCCTCTCTGGACAAAATCCTGACTACAATGAAGCAAGTGCCAAAATTCCTCCTGGGTATAGTGGGGTCAGCACTTTACCCAAGAGTTTGGGAGCAGGCAGACACAGCTCAGTGCTGCAGCCAGACAGTCACAGTTCAGCTGCTGCCTCATACTGTGCTTGCAAGATGTGGTTTTTATTACAAGGCCATGGCCCTCGGGCAGCTCTAACTCACTTTTATATGGGAACTTTTATAGGGATTCATACATTTATTTATTGTGCTCATAAACACCCTCCACCCCCACACACACATTAGCTCCGCATCTGCTGCCTTCTGCAGAGCCTGCACCATCGCCGTGTGCTCTCTCTGTAAAGAATCTGAGCTCTGAGCAGAGCAAGCTCTCTCCATCCCTCTGCACTCACTTGGGGTTTTCTTCATTTGTTCTCCAGTGGCCAAAGCCCCATTTTTTTGTTAATTTTCTGGTAAAGTTGAAAATGTGACAATCCCAGGAGCAGTTGCTGACAGTTTCCTGCTTCTCTGTGCTAATAAGATCTGTTAATTGCCTTGCACTCAGAGATGAGAACATCTCCCAGTCCTTGCTGAAGCCAAGTTGCCTGATGGTTGGAGAGTGAGTCTGCAGAGGAGTGTCCTGAGGGGCTGTTCCTGCTTTGCTGTGTCCTCTCCAGGCCTCGGGTGCAGTTCTTTGCCTCCATGTCCCCAGTGCCCCTGCTTTGGCAATGACTGCAGCTCGTTGGTGTTATCCAGCCCTGTGAAAGGGGATACCCAGGACAACAGTGTTTGTTCTTGGGACAGACCTGCCTTCTGAAGGTGGCATTTAACCTTGTTACATGCCAAAGGCTTGTATCATCTTCTCTGTTTCCCCATCCCCATGGCTGCTGAGATTTTGAGGGTGAATTAGCATTATCAGCTCTCATCTTGGAGTTCTTGCTTCTTCTCACCCATACCCTGGTTTGTAGTCATGACAACAAACTTGTTTAAAATAGACACACACAAAACTCTCCAAAAAGACCCTCCTCACTGGCTCAACACCTTGATCCTGTTGCTTGTCAATCCAGGCTGTGTTTTTGTTGCAGCTGCTTTAGAAATCCTAGATTCCTCTCTGAGACTTGTACGTGGGTGTGATGGCAACAGATGAACAGAGTTTATGGGGAATGCAGAGAGATGCCAAGTTACCCAGTCTGTGTAGGCAGCTAATGGAAAACTTGAGCTCAGAAACAAGGCTGTAGAGATAGACATGCACTTGCCAGGAAGAGTTCAGTTGCTGACACTACCAGCAGTGGGTGCAGCTGAACCTGCTCCACCATGGTCTTTTAAAACATTAAAATATGCTTTAAAAGATGCTGACTTTGCAGCTGCCTTAAATCCAGGCTGGTTCCTGCACAATTGAAATTGCAGAGCAATCCATAAAATTGGGGCAGCTATTATGGTTGGTGGTAACTGAGAAAGGGAATTATTTTGAACTTGATGATCTTTTATGTTAACTGTCCCTTTTCTCTGGGTAGCCTTTAGCACATGCAGGCATAGCTATTTCCCACACTGTAAAAGAAATTCCGGTTTATTTACTGGGGCACTGTTGAGCTAAACATGACCCTACACTTTGAAAAATTTCTATGCCTATTGTTGCTGGCAAACCTCTGCCAGCTGTGGCTGCAAGACCTCTCCAGGCAGGTCTCACTGAGCTGTAGGCAGTGGTTTGTGCCTTGAGATTTCACCTCTTTGTCTAACAAACAACTTTTGTCTCACTGCTGGCTTGTTGAATCCCTGGGAACAGGTAGAGCACAAACTGGAATATAAAGAATAGGAAATGATGGCAGTGATAGCAGCAGTATAGGCAGGGGGGTTCAGCCCAGGATTGTGTGTAGCCTTCAAGTCCTTGCCTGAATTTTGGACTATTGCTGCCTTTTTAGTGTTCATTGGGACATCTGTCCACATTTAAATGGAGTGGTGCTGCGGACAGGAGGCCAGGGGAACTGCAATTAGGAAATAGTCATCAGCTTGTTACTTCAGCTGCTGAGGTGACTGGGGAATCAGAAGTGCTGGTGGGGAGACTGTCCATGGTGATAACAGATTAGCATCCAGGCCCCAAACCAGCATCTGCCTTGTCTGCCATATCAGACGTTTCTGAGAGTGTGACAAGAAATGTGTCCCCTTCTCCCCCTCCACCAAGCTGTGCATTGTAAAAGGGAGAGACGTTTTAAAATCGACAAGGGTCTCTTGGTAATGCACAGAGGGGGTTCTGCATCTGCCCCACGCCTTGAAGTCTAATCTCATTTACAGTTGTCAGCGTGGGCTGCTGGAGGAGATGAAAGGCAGAGGACAAGGAGGGAGAATAGATTAGTCTTGAGCAGAGGGCACTGGGAGTGCACCTGCCTCTGCCCCACTACCTTGAGGAGGCAGCTGGGCATTGTGTCATCTGCTGCTCTTTGAGGCACCCAGCCATGGAGCACACGATTAATGACTCAGGGGGCTGGGCTTTTGTGAGTGATAAAGCCCTGGGATTTAGGCTGGGCTCTCAGGCCTTTTCTCTGAGCAGCACCATCACTTTACATTTCTCAAGTGGCGTTGTGGTCGCAGCAAGCTGCTGTCTGTGGCCACAATGCTTCCCTTTCTCCTCTCTCCAAACTGGGCTGACCTTTGTCATGCAGCATTAACCCTTTGACTCTTCCCCTTTGGGTTATAGGGTTGGGAAAAAAAAGAATCCCTTCAAATTCATTGCCCTGTGGATAGCCTTGAAGGGAAGAAGAGGCTGGTAGGAGAGGTTCTGTTTTTGCTGAAGGAGGTTGGTTTGCTGATGCCCTCTGAATTATCAATTCCTCACTGCCTTCAGCGAGAAACTTTTTTGAATACAGCTTGGGAAAGGGGAGGGGAATTTATCCTTCCCTCAGTCCAGGAGGGAAACTTAGGCATTAAGCAGCAAATATATGTCCAAGAGACTATTCCCTCTGCAGGATATTGTCTTTTACCATACCCAGATTAGCCTGTGTCTATCCCCAGTGTTGTTACAGTGGATGGCAATCTCCCAGCTCTTCAAGGCTTATACCCAGATTTGGCTTTTAGCCACAATACCCTGGAGTGGTGGCTCAGCATGAAAAAGCCACATGGAGGTCATTAATGATCTTCTCACCCCTTGCAAGATGAACAGCAAAAAGGTCCCAGGTTCCTCCTTAATCTTTTAATACCTCTGTACACAGAGCACCAGCCAGCCCTTATGCTGAATGTGGATCTCTGAGACTGTATTTACACCTTCCCTATAGCGTGAAAGGTTTGTGATCAGCTACCCCATTTCTCCTTTCCCTGCCTATTTGGACACTCCTCTCTCCAATCCCACCAGCCTTTACACAGACTGTTGACTTTGACTACTGCAAAAAGTTGGGAGTAGAAGCCATCAATATGAACCAGATATTGGCAGCATAGCAAACACAGCACTCTTAAGCTTGTGCCAATAAAAGCAGGCATCTCCTGAAATGTTTCAAGGAGTCATAACAAACACACCAAAAAACACATGGAGGCTGAGTCAGTCTTACACAGCTCATGAGTTACTGGCAGCTTGATGTCTCTAGATTTGTAGAAAGCCTCAGGAGGCTTCCTACTCATTACACATTTGTGTACCTTCCACGTCTGAGCCTAGAAACCTGCACGTTGGAGTGCAGTGTCCAAGAGGGATGTTGAGCTGAGTCCAGAGCCGTGTCCCTGCTGATTCCTGATCCCAGCTGCAGCGGGGGGCTTTAGAATCTCTGCTCTGTCATTTCAGCTAAATGTGCGGGATGGGATTTAGGCACATAGATCTTTGCTAATGCATTGTTCTCAAATCCTGTCTTGCACATAGAAAATCACTGAAGCAATAAAAAACATTTAAGCCTGCGTTTTCAGAAAGAAAGGGGAGAAAAAGCCATAAACACAGAGTGGATTGATGCTGTTTTGCAAATCAGCTGGTGCATTGTACTCTGTGGCTGTGTGCTGTCATGACAGAGAAGGGGAAGAGATCATCTCATCTCCAGAGGAACAAGCCAGCTGCCTAGCGAGTGGAAACAGTTTGGAGGTTCTTTTCTACATCACCATCACTTACAACTCTAACATTTATAAGACTTTTAAAGTTACTTTCTACCAGACAAAACAAATGTTTCTCCTCTACAGTAGGAAGTATGATGTTCCCATTGCTTTCTGGTATTTGCAGTTAGTGCAAAAGTACTGGGGCACATTTGCAAATTAAATGCAGCAGTGGGTGTGTTTGAGTTTGACAGCAGCCAAGGAAGCTGTGATCTCTTTCTGCCTCCTCACTAGGTGTTGTACTATATGTTGGTCTGAAATCAGTTAAGTACCAACAGACCACGAGACAAAATTGTTGGGATTCAGCTGATGGGCTGTTTTCCTGTACCATTGTACATACAGGCTCCCAAGGAAAGCTGGTCTCTGAATGCCTTGGATTTTTGTGTGATTCAAACCTTGTTGTGTTTGCCTGTTCAAGCTGTAGCACTTCTTTTCCTCTCCCAGTCTCCTGAGTGGTGGCATCAACTCTGATTTGGCTGCTCAGGGCAAAAGAGGGAATATTCTGTTCACTAGAGACAATGCTTCTTGGTGAAAAGTGTAGTGAAAATCCTGAATGTTTGTGATCCCTCTGAGTCTTATTTGGACCTTTAATTCTTTAAACATTAAAAGTAAAACCCCACACTAGCAAGACACAGAAAATTTGTGTTCTTAGTGTCCATTCCTGTTGCTTAGGAACAGCTATCTGCAGTGACCCTGTGTTGTTGGTGAGAAGAGTAATGATGTATGAAACTGATGTTAAACAAGAAAGATCAATCTTACCCCTAGGAACTGCTCTTCATGTTGTTTGATATTTGACATACTTTGTAAGTAGCAAATACTCTGGAGTCTCCTGAGTTGCATGAAGGAAAGATGAATGAGACAGCTGGAGGCAGAGCTGTTTGTGACTATCATCAAACCTCTGGTCTGATGCACTTCTTCAGGCCAGTGTTCCCTGAGGAAACATCTATGCCTCAGTGATCCTTCACAAATAGGTACCAGTGATGGTGGAGTCCCTGGTTTGTGTAGCATACTTGTTTGTGATGTACAATGGTAGTGGAAATGTTTGTTGGTGGCAGCCTGCAGCCAGTGAGATGTAGCCTTGTTTGCCTCTTGGCAGAGAAATAATCAATACTATAGAAGGTGAAAAACTGAAAGTGTCACAAAAACTATTGGAGGACCTGATCCTGAACGCTCTGACTTGGTTTAGCAAAACACATGAAAACAAATGTGCCAATTGTCCTGGATTATGTGTCTGACATAAACTGTGTGTTTTGCTGGGGTTGGTATCAGAATGGGGTGTGCCCTAAGGAATTTAGAAAGCAAAGTGGGGTTTTAGTTCTGCTCCTGCCAGATGCTTGTATTCCTGCCACTCCTCTCACGTTTACCCTCACACTAAGAAATAATGGGAATTATTTCTTAGCATCTTTTCTCACTGCAGGCAGTGGCCTCCAGGGAATGATGTTGGGTTTTAGCCTTGTCTTTTGCCCTGGGGAGGAAAATCAAAGTGTTTATTGTGGTTCCTTCTTCCATTTGAAGTGCTGCCTCTTCCCTCAGCTACTCCCTCTTGCTGATAGAGTTAGTTGCTTTTGCAAGCAGTGCCACAATCGCTGGGTTTCTGTCTCTGGGTTGTTCTCCTTGTCAATAGGGAAGGCACAAACATTTTTTCTTCATATGTCCTCTGACATATGAATATGAATAGTATTTGGGTCTTGGGGAAATGTTTATTTTTGCATGGATTTGTGTATTTAGACAGCCCTTTTGTGGCAGACTGCTGTGGAGAGCATAGGAGGTGGTCCTGCTGCTGCTGCAGCTGCTGTCCTTGGTCTCTGAGCTGTGCCTGGAGACCATGACTGGAGGAATAACTTCCTTCCAACCTTAATAAAGTGTCTGAAGAATTTTTATTAAGCTGTAAGTTTGCTTTATCACACTTGGACTTAGCAGCCCTGGGAACTGTTGGGGCAGGTCTTGTGCATATGTGTTGTGTGCAGGATGTGCCTTTGACATGTTAAATATTTTGGTGTTGTCTCCTCCAGGGCTTAATTGAACTAAAGTCCCCTTCAACAAGACCAGTGCTCTGGATGGATTGTCCCAGGGTAATGATTGCCAAAATTCCTCCCAAAGAATTTTTTAAATGTATCTGAAACTGGGTTTTCCATCTTAACCTATGCTCCATGAGCTGAGAGCTGCCATTGCAGCATTGATTTATGGGATCTTTTAATGTTGGTACTGGTGGCCAAGAAGACCCAGAAAGTCATTTACCAGCTGCTGATTTATGACCCTAGGGAACAGTCCTGAAAAGCACAATAAGAATTTTCTGGGCCTTATGCAGTTCCAGCTGATTGGAAGCTCCAGACTGTTATTTGACCATGTGGAGTAATAAAACTGTGAAAACTAATTAACTTTTGTGCCTACTGCAAAACAAACAAGATCATGCAAAAATACTCCACACTTGTAAGCAACAGTGACTTTATGGGTTTATAAGGCTGTGTGTAATGACCAAGCATGTAGTGCAATGTGTGAAGTATGTTCTTTTTGCTGACTTCCAAAGCTGAACAGACTATAACAAGCTTTACTGATCACTGAGGCTCTGAATACTAGCTTGGGATAATGTTCTCTTTTATCCTTATTAATTATGTAGCTGATGTGTGGGTGGAGGTTTGACACAAAGCTGCATTGGATGTTTTCTTGTAGTCTAAACCAGCCTGAATTACGCTGAGCCATGGCAGTTCATTCAAGGTAAGATGTTCTCTGCAGTATGAGTACTGTAGTCTGTCTGAGGTCATTCTCTGCTTCTCAGATGTCGGTGAATGAGCTCTTTCTCAGTGGGAACACCAAGGTGTTTTTCTGATGTTAGCAGGTGAAGAGTCAGCCCTGCTCAGGGCCAGAATCTGTCATGGGGATGCTCTGTGTGCCAGCTGCGGTGCTGACATCAGAGCAGAGAGATTTCCGAGGGCCCTGGTGGTGTGTTCCTTGCCAACACTGTATAGATGATCCAGCCTCTGTCACCCGACACCGATTTGGAGAGAGGGAATGACTGGTTGCTCTCCCTTGGTCACGTTACTCAGATAATGCAGTCCCCTCATGGAGCTTGCCCGGGCCCAGATGGTGGCCGGGGGCTACCTCAGGGCTTCAGGGCTAAAGTCCCGATGGGGCAAAGTAAGTAAAAGAGACCAGCAGGACTGGGTTACCCAAAAAGCAAAAAAGTACTTTAATGATACAAAATAACAAACTGAGGAGAAAGCACGCACTCCTTAGGGTTAACCACAGAAAGCAAGGGCTAGGGGCAAACAGTTCCTTACATAGGGTGGGTTAGGGGATGGAGTCTGGGGGCAGGATATCAATAAGGGGTGAGGATTAGGAATATGTAAATGACTGTGGCAAATACAAACCAATGGCAACAGAGGAAACAAAGAACTTTCCAGAAACATTTGCATAATAGCTCCTAGGGGGTGATGAGATGAGCTTTCTGCTCACCCTGAGCAGGTGGTTTGTTTACTACTGCTGGGGCCTCCAGGCCTCAGCAAAAGCCTTCAGCTTGCTTGATCCCAGCACCCTCACTCCTGCATTACTCAGTAACCCCTAATATCAGATGTTTAACTTTGTGTTGTTAGACTCAAAGCTGCTGGTTCCTATTGTTTCTTCCTAGGTTCTATCAGTTTGGCCAAGATATTTCTCATGATTGCTGATATGGGAGCAGCTGTTTGGAGTTTGAAAGAGAAATCATCTTAAAAGCAGGAAAACTGTGATGTGACAAGATTTTTAAACATTATTTATTCTCTTTCTGATGGATGTGCTCAAGTTGTCATGGTACTCAGTACTAGAGCATCAGCCAGCATGGGTCTATCCCAGCTTTAGTTTTCTCCACAAAGCTAAGTATTATTGCAGAGCTATTATTAACCTAAAATAAATGTGCGTGCATACTCACTGCTATAGAATTCTGTTTTTCACGCATCAAATCAAGTCCCTGTGGATTTTCACCTCCCTCCCAGATCTGGCAGACAGTGAAAAAGGGAGCTATTTTTAATCTGAAATGCTCTGTGTTTTGAGTCCAGAGTATGAAAATGTAGTTTTTCTCCTGACGAGTTTCATGCATTATTGCTATAAAGCTTCATGTCTATAAAGGAAGGATAAAACTTCCTTCAGGAAGGGCAGAAGTTCTGATTTTGGAGAGTTACAGATTTTAGTTCCTTTGAGAAACAGAAAAACCGTGGCAGTCACTGTCCTCATATTAAAGAATTTACCAAGAAGGAGGAACAATGCATCAGAGGAGACAAACAAAAATCTTGTGTGGTAGAGTGGTATCAAAAGACCCAGTTCCCTTCCAAGGAGGGAAGATGACAGTCACTGGATTAGGAATCATTTGTCTGAAACAATATTTCTGGCAACCAGAGAGATTGGCATCACTGTCAGAATGGTGCTTACAAACATTTCATCATCTTTTTGCTGTTACTACAGTTCTGTCATCCCACTGGAGTGCCTGTTCCATCTGTCCTCCTGAAAGTCTGGCATGTATTGTCCAGGAGAGAAGATGAATTTCTGGTCCAAATGCAGTCCCTTCCCAGAAGAAATGGATATAGAAGGTTTTCTCCTTTCCCCACTGAATGTGCCCTTCTGTGCCTGAGCCCTGTCTGATGGGCCAAAGGGGAGGTCACTCTCCAGAGCAGGTCCCTCCTTCCATGCTCAGTGTCCTGCACCCCGGGGTGTGGTGATGGGATAGCAAGTGGATACCAGGATGTAGATGCTGGTCTCAGCAATGAGGGCTGAGGCCACTGGAATCTTTTTACTCTACAGGGAGGAAGAGGGAGAGAGGCAGAGCAGATCTGATTGTACAGGAAGGCTTGAGTAGGAGAAAACCAGAGTGCCCAGTTTTGCAAGGTGGCTTTAGATCAGGATTTCAGACCAAGCAGTAGGCAGGAAACCTTGGATTGCAACAGGAGCAACATTCCCATGTCAGCACTGAACCAACACTGGTGGAGCTGCTTCAGTGCAAAGCCCAGCTGAACTTTTTTTCTGGCTCCCAGTGCTGAAGGGGCTGTTTGTGACAGTCCAGCTGGTCTCTGTGCTGGTGCCCCTCTAACTGGGACAGCCCTCACCTGTCCTGCTGCAGCCTTTTTACACACAGAGTTACAGCTAATGGAACACAAGGTAGGAGGAATTCCCTGCAGCTGTATGAGCAGAACTTTTCCTTGCTGAGTAAATTTCCACCCCGGTTTCCACCTGGCAGCACATGGTAGGCACAGCCCTGGTCTTTGCTGTAAGGGGTGTCTAACAGGGTCACATCATCCTGGCACCTGATAAGGCTTGGGGGACAGCCAAGCTCTGAGCCCAGCACAGCTCATCCACGGGCTGCCCTGCAACGTGCTCCTCTCTTTTCTGCCTGATGGAGCAGAAAAGGGAGGAGCAGCTCCCAGGGCTGGCTGGGTCATTGATGTTTCTGCCTGGCCATCCTCTTGCTGGCGTTGCTCACCAGATACGTCACTAACCAGCAGCAGAGAGAGACCCAGTGGCTCAGATCTGATTAACCTCTACAACTTTATCCTGTGTCTTAATTGGATTAGCTGCAGAGGGGTGGTTTTGCACTTGTTCCTGATTTTTTCTTAAACAGGTACTTATCACTGTGACATCTGATGGAAGCAACAAGTTTGAGTAGCAAGGCCTGTGAATAAACAGTGTTTGCTTCTTCCCTGCTGCTCAACTAAAAGCTTCTGCCTTCCTGCCTGTGAGATGGCTTTGAGTAAGCCCTGAAGTCAGATCTCATGGGAGGTGTGAGCTTTGCCTAACAGCCTGAACACAGAATCCTTGATTGGTAACTACAATTCTGTCGCTTTTGGGAAGGATTTCTGCTCGCTAAATGTTCAAAGCAGTATTAACTTGCCATGTTCAGTTTCTTTCATCTTTTGTCTGAGCTTTTTAGTTTCCTTCAGAGCCTGACTCTTCTGCACCTCAGGGTTTTTGCATGTATCACCACAGTGGCTGTGGGTTGTAGGAAATTTGCCTTAGTGAGCACTGTAATAGCCCTTCCTCTTCCAGGACTTCAAAGCTTGTTCTCCAGTATCAGTTCATTTATTTTCATAGGTAGGAAAATGGAATAAGGAGATGAGTGATCTTATTCTGTTACAGTGGGGAACTGTCTGCTACAGACCGAAAAAAGGAATTGAATCCATTTGATTGTGGGATTGCCCCTAATTCCTTAAGGAATTGTCCAGCTGTGTGGGGCTCAATTGAAAAAAGGAGAACTAGATTAGAGGAGTCTTTCCTTCTGTGTATAATCTTCTGCCTGCAGTACCCAGTTTCTTTTTCAAGAAGCTTAAAATAGAAGTCTTTTTCCTTGCCATAGCTGTAATTGGTGCTGGCCTGGTGATGGAGGGGGTACAGGCTGCTGAGAAACTTTCTCTTACATCTGTTTCTAGACAGCTGTGCACAAAGAGTGAATTGTAGGTGTGATATCAGCCCACAGTTCTGTTCCAGGAGGAATAGTAGATGTACCAGCAACAATCTGGCTGTTTCAAGATCAAAACTGCTGTTACATTAAAGTTGGTAATACTGCCTGGCTTGGCAAAAGCCTGACAAAGCATTCCAGGGTTTTAATGTATATGCAGATAAACTATCTTCAGTGAGGCTCAGGCCTTTGAATTTAGTCCATGTCCAATAGCGAGGGTTTTAATCACTTGGTAAGAAGGTAGCTCCAAGGAATCCCCTCTTTGTGCAGGGCTTGACTGTAATTAACTTGTAAACACTGTGTGCAGCACAGTTACAATTTCACAGCAGAGGCTTCCCTTCTTCTTGGCACCTGGGGTGCCTTTGCAGGGTGTGTGGTTGTCAGGTGGGGGCTCTGCTGCTGCTCCTAAAGAAAACATGATCGTTAAGTTGAGTTATAATGGACATTAGTTTCCTTTTTCAGATTTAATGCATTCATGTATTTTGTGTCCACTGGCCCCTCGGCAGCTCGCAGCCTGGATATGTAAATTGGTAGCTGCAGAGGATGACTGATCTGCTAATAGGGGGAATTTGATGCTCATAAAATGAATACATTTAATGTTGTATGGCAATGGTTTGCTTGAATTTTTAAGTCTCTTGAGGATCTGCTACTTGGAATTCTGTGGCTCCAGCTGTATTTGTTACAAAAAGCAATACAAATGGAGAGGCCCTGTGGTTTTTGAGGGCTGGCTGTTCTGTTGTCTGTGAGTATCACTTCAACTTCTTCTGTATCAAATATTATTCCAAGGAAGCTGATGTGAAAGTAGGAAATGCAATGATATCTGAAAAAAAAACCACTGCAGTCAAATTCATGTGTCCATAGAAATAGCTTTCTTTGGAGATCTGCTCAGATATTATTTTTCAGGAAAAGCCAAGTTTTAGTAGATAATTTTTCATTATTAGGCTTTCGTTGAGGGATACAGAGGACTAAAAGGATTTAGTGGGTCATTAAAATAAGTACAGATCTGCAACTGTGGGGTTTTAAACACAAAATGAAATCCTGGCCTCTCGGAAGGGGCCTCGCTTGCTTCCTTCAGGCCCCATGCTCATTTCCATGCTGGTTTCAGAAGGGTAAGGACTTCCACTGATTTTAATTTTACAATGTTTCTTTTAGCATGCAGACACTGAAATATTCAATTTCTTTTGCTAAGGGTTTCATTAAAGGAAGCTATGCTGTTCCATGGTGGAGCATTCGTGTGATAAATTCCATTTTACAAACACATGAGGTGGTGATGATCCCTCAGGTACTGCAAAGCTACACTCTAAAAACATTGGTGCTTCTTGTTTTTCCCTTTGGCACTATGAGACAAATATTTCAGCTTTTCATCACTTCCACAAGCCTTGGCTGAAGGGACAGTAGCAAACATCCAGGGAGAATATTGTGATTTGCACCATAAAGTTGTGCCAAGGTAAAAGGAATATACAGGCTCAGATGATCCCTTCCCCTCAGGCTTTTATGATTTATTTTAATATTTTCTAAGGCGAAGTGCTGGATCCAAGCCTTGCTACCAGCCAGTATCTTTCATGTCAGGCAAAAAAGTCTTTTACTTGTACCGTCCTTGGCCGCTGCCCCTCCAGATACTGGTGATTTCAGCACAGCAGAGTTTGGCTGTGCAAAGTGTCCCACTGCTGCCATAATGTGCTGATCTGTGCCTACTGCACCCACCTCTGCCTGGTCTGTTCTCAAGGGTGTGCCAGGGTTAGGCTGAGCAGCGTCTCCGTTTTGC
This sequence comes from Thryothorus ludovicianus, assembly GCA_013397245.1. Classification (NCBI taxonomy): domain Eukaryota; kingdom Metazoa; phylum Chordata; class Aves; order Passeriformes; family Certhiidae; genus Thryothorus; species Thryothorus ludovicianus. Next base: position 452,742 of record VZTB01003836.1, read on the forward strand.
AGCCTGAGGAAATGACTCTGATTTGCTGTGTTTGAGAAGGCCATTGAAAGAGCCCGATTTGCTTTGTGGGCAGCAGGAATAGAACCAGGATGAAGTACCAGTGTGGAGTGGCTGAGACTGTGGATGGCACCTCCATCACATTTCTTTCTCTCATTGTTGCATTTGAAAAATACTCCCCCAGAGGCAAGCAGGGCTGCCTGGTTATGGTATCTTGGCTCTGAAGCTGGCTGGTGTGATTGCAGAGATCTGCAGCTTGCTCTGGGTTAGCATAAACACATCTTTTAACTCCTAAGATAGCTGCTGTGTTTCCTTGAAGGGTATCAACAAGTGTATAGGCAAACCTCAGCTGCTTTTCTCCTGGGGACTTGGTCTCCCAAATAAGATTCCCATGAGTCTTTTCTCAAGCACATGAATTCAGTGGCAGCTGAAGGTATTTGGCAGCTTTGGGTACCAGTCACTCCTTGGGGCTGCAGAAGGCAGCATTGCACTGTGGACAGGTCGCTGTAACCACCAGCTCTGTGCCACTGAGCTCTGGCTGGCCTTGCTTGTGCTGCCTGAGCCCACAGCCCCTGCACACAGCTCCTGGGGCTCAAGGGTAAAGGAACAGTGGAATGTGGAGAGATGAAAATGACCTCAAGGAATTTTCCACCTTCCCTAATGCAGATCAAAGTTATCTAGAATGTTCCTTTTCCTTGGTGTAGGAGGGATTCTCACTTCAGCTTGGCTGAGACCAGGACCACAAGGCCTGGGAAGGGAAGAGTGAATGGAGAAGCTGCTCACCAGGACCTCCTTCTTCTGGTGACACCAGGTGGCAGTTTCTGAAACAATTTTTACTGTAGCTGCCTCCAAACTCTGTAGAGTCAAGAATTAGAGCAAGCAATACTGGTCAATTAAAATGGCTATATAATTTTAATTGACATAATAAAGACTAATGTATAGTATAATTAATTTTTTCATGCAATAAAATAGGACAAGAATTAATCTCAGCTAAGCAACCAGTCTGTTGTACTTCCTTACTTGTTACAATGAACATTTTTCTATGCAGTGAGATATTTTTTAGCATAGAAATATTGAGAGTAGAGGGTGATGGCCATGGGCTTGCTTTCTAGCTGGCCCAAGCATGCTGATGTGTAGTACTTTACTGAGGGCTAACCAAAACTAAAATCCTGTCTGTATCTACTAAGATATGTCCAAGTCCTTGTGATGAGCAGAGCCTGGGTCTATCTGTTCTCCATCTGTCCCTTCCTCCATCATCTTCACTATCATTAATTGTTAACGTCCAGCCTGAGAGATTGCCTCTTGGCACAGTGCTGATGGGATCTTTCCATGGAGGATTAAGGCTGGCGTGGATCAGCAGGAGACAGTATCCTTGCCGTGGGAAGTTTGCCAGATATGTGCAAGCTTGGTGCTGCTGCTCTTCCAGTTACTCCAGTTCATATCTGGACAGGGGCGAGGGTCAGGTGCAGCTCCATGACCTCTGACCAGTACATCAGGCCAGATGTGGTCTGGTCTGGGTTTGGGAGAGGCCTCCTCCATCCAGCTGCTGCACTTGGCCTTCGAGGAGACTTTCTCTCTGTTTATATCAGCTGGAGATGGTTTCACACCTGGTCAGGTCTGGATCCCTGCGTGGCCACAGGGCTTTAATCAAGGCAGTGATAACTCTAACAGAGTAGTGGGAGTGCTGGCAGGGGGAGTTGAGATGTCATTTCTTACCATGTCATGCTCCCCAGGTGGTTAATGTGTCTGTAAATCACACAAGTGCTTTCCTGTGGCTTTGCTTTCTGCTACTGCCTCAGCTGCCAGGATTTCATGGGACACAGATCTCAGCTTGTGGCAAAAGCTCAGCCTCCTTTCCCTCTAAAGGAACTTGGTATGCATTCCCAGTGCCCTGAAGCATAAGGGCCCTGCTAAGCTCACTGAGTCCAGGCTCTCAGAGATTATATTTCATTTTGTTTTACCAGGTTTGCTTTCCCGTGGAGTCTGTATTTTTTCCTGTGTCTGCACAGGGAGCATGGGAGTACCCCATAGCATTTCAGAAGGCTGGGATTTTCCCCTAAGCTGGTTGTCTCACAGTCTGCTCCTGGGAAGCCCTTGGAAACTCTTGTTGCTCTTTCCAAAGGTGATTTGTGTCCTGCAATAACCAAAAGGTATCTGTTACCTTGCAAGGGCAACCTGGGGCCTGGAAGCCCAATTGCTCTTGGCTGTCAGTAGCACAGGTGATGACTTTTTTCATATTCGGGACAGATTGGCAGAAACTTTCTGTGCTTTGAAGCCTTCACACCAGGGCGGGTTTCCATGTGTGTTGATGCTTTCAACAGCTACAGCAGTTGCAAAAAAAGTCTTCTCCCAGTCTAGATGGAAACCTTTGTATCTAATTCATCTCAGACTTTAAATCTTAAAGACAGCCAGGTAAAACCAGCAGTTTGCACCAAAGGGCTCAATTTTGTTGGCTTCTTGAAGGGGGTGTCAAGAGATGTTCAGAGCATTTAGAAGCATTGTTGGTATTTATTTATTTATTTTTGTATGAAAAATCTCACTGTCTGATATTCCCATGTCCCTTTTAAGCCATTTGAGATTACTTTTCTTTTGTTTCTTTCATTAAAGCTATTTTTATCTCGGTTCATGGCACTGTACAAGTAGGAATTAAAACACTGCTTGGTATTTTCTTGCCCATCCTATCTGTTCTTCATCCCCAGCTCTTTTCAGCTCCCCCAGCTCTCCCCCCTTCCCTCCCCAGCTTGCCTTGAAGGGCTGGGAAAGCCGGCGCTGGCACATTATGTTGCCTGTCTGATTGTTATGGGGTTGTGTTTGTGTGGGGAAGGTCACGAGACAAAAAGACCACCAGGCAGGGGTGGGTGGGGGGTGTTCAGTCCCTTTCCATTCAGGCCTTTTGGCAATGGGTGGGAAGAGTCTTGTTTGCATGACAGGATTTCAGGGGGCCATTGCTTTTTGTTTAGATTTCTTCCACTGCTGCTGCAATGGGCCCTGGAGGGCTACAACAAAAGTAGAGCTCACATTATGAGATTCATGGGGCTGAAGCAAAGCTGTCATTGCAGGAGTGACTGAGCCTGACCAGCCACTGTGCTCTTGCAGCTTGGAGACTGTCAGCAATTGCTCTGGCTGAGGTGTTTGTGCTGTATCCAGTTGTGGCTCTGGTGGGAGCTCTGACTCCTGTGGGCTGAGATCCTCAGTGGGATGAATGCTCTGGAAGTGTTCTGTCTGTGGAATGAGGGTTGGAATGCAGGGGAACAGCTCCACAGACCTGCCACAGTGGCTGTGCTTCCCTGAGTATTTTTGGGGCTTCCAGCCAGTGACTTTTATTTGCAGCATCTATCTCTTTCCTTGTTATCAGATCAGCATTTTTCAGAGCATTCTTGGGTTTAAACAGCACTTACTTCCTCATCATCCCTGTGAGAAGCTGAGCTGCTGTCCCTGGTGCAGCTTTCCTGTCACCCCATCCCTAGAAAGCAGCTCAGTCTGTATTTACCACTGGTGTGCACAAAGGCAAACATTGTCAGGGACTCATTGTAACTGTCCCAATTACCCTGACTTCATTTGCATAAGAAGATTGACCAGCCTGTGGTAGTGGCATTGCCTTGGCTGTCTGATATGAGACACTGTCATTTGAGAAGCAGGAAAGAACTGGAATCCCCAGGCTGGATGTGGGGTGGGAAGAGGGTGGCTGGTTTGGTCCCTACCATCACACCTGCTACAGCAGCCCTTCCTGCAAGGAGGATAACTTGTTAGATCTCAGGCACTGCAAGTCCCTGACCACATCTGATTCAGATGTAAGAGCTGACAGCTTCCCAAAGATGCAGATTCCAGGGACCCCAAGCATGCCTGAGCATCTGGCTGTCCCATATGAGTAAATCCTTCCCCTGCATACTGTGTACGTGTGTATTTATCTATTTTTTTGTCAGTAGATGTTGACCCTGCTCAAATGCTTCTAGACTAAGCAGTGGCCTGCCATGTGTTTATCACTTCCCTCAAGCACATGTAACCTCTCCTCCTTTGGATTTTTTCCAGAAAGGTAGCTGTTCCTGCAGGCAGGCACTAAAGCAAGAGGAAAGCAGCTGGGATGGAGCAGAAGTCAGGAAGCAGGCTAATATGGTATGATCTCTTGACCCAAAGCAAGAGCTAGTGCTGGTAGGACTTGCTTGCACTGCAGCAGCTGCACAAGCTCTCCTCTCACTGGATTGAGAATGATTCATATTTTCTCTCCCTTCCCCCCAACGCCACGTGTAACATGATCTCCCTGTGCCCAAGCTGGCAGATGGAAACCCAAAACTCTCTTCTGTTTGCAGTAATGGTTCTTCATGGGCTCAACTGGCCTGTGAAGCTGCAATGTTCAAGCTTGTGAGCTTTGGCAGAGCAGCCTTTCTGTCCCCTGCCCCTGCTGTGTGTGTGTGCCTTCACAGGCCCACATCCATGTCTTACCTCCCTGCTGCTTCCAGGAGAGACTCTCACTCTTGGACATCTTTCCTTGTTGCATGTGGATATCACCAAGCTTAGCGTGCTTCATGGAGATACTTTCACCTTTACTCCATCTTACCCCATCCTTCAAAATCCTCCCTCTGGTATTTGGTAACTTTAAATTTTTATCAGTTAGTTATTAGGTGGCAATACAGGAGTGTGTCGTGCAGGTGGCTGGAACAGGCTCATCTCAGCTACAGTAGTGGCTTAAACCTCTTGCATCCTTGTGTGAGTTACTTTGTCTCTGCAGATTACTTTGGTAATTTGTAATCTGGTAATTACTTGGGTGAATTACTTTGCCTGTTTTGTCGTTCAAAAGTGGAACTCTTTATGATGTAATACCACTGTGAATCATAAAGAGCACAAATTATCATTTCAAAATGTACTATGTCCTAGAGACCTGATTGCTAACAGCCAGAACCCAAGTCTCTGTCCTTGTATTTTTGGACCTCTCTGAGAGGGATTGATGATCCAGCCCAGATTTCTCAGGAATTCCTTTGTTCTTTCTTTGGCAGGACGTGGAGCAGGGAAAGAAATCCGTATGTGTTTGCTCAGATAAGATGCTGCTTGTGCTCTGACTCCAGGACTTTCACATTTTTTGCCTGAAATTACCCACATTGGTATTGTTATGTTTGCTTAGTACAAGGAACATCAAAAAGGAAAGGGGCAGAACAGAGTCTCAAGTTGGGGCACAGACGGATCCCTCATGGTTCCTCTATCAACCCTTCAAAAGCTAGTTTGTATGTTTGACTTCCCTGATGTGTTGAAAAGGCAAAATAGGGTTTTACATTTAAATTTGGGTTCTTTCCATTGTGTTTGTTTTTGCAGGGAGTGTCCTACCTTCTACTGCATTTCTATGACCTCTCATTTTAGCTTATGTGTTAGTGGGGTCTGTTTATGAGCAAGCAAAACACGTGCTCCAGACACTGAATTAGCTTTTAAATGGTTGCTCCTAACAAATATGAAGTGAAATACTATGATTTAAGGCCTTACACGATCCCTTTTAAGCTGAGTCACTGTGTCTTTTGCTTTGCATTGGGAAAATAGCTTTGGCACATGTTCATGCAGGGGAGACTGATAGGCCCAGGAGGAAAACAGAGACATTGGCCACCAAAAAGGATGGGAAGACATCCAGTTTTCAGCTCTGCCAGTGAGGTTTAAGTAATAAGATGTGCCCTTTTAAAATGCTTTGTTTTCCCCAGCTGTGCAAAGGGAGGAGGTGGATGAATAATAATACAGAAAGTTTTGTTTGAAATTCACCAAAAGGCTGGGGAAAACACTGTTTTTTTTCTTTTCAGGCAAAATATTTAATTTGATTTGAGCTGAACCATCTGGGCACCCCGAATAGGAATGTAAATGACAGTTTTTAAAGAAACATTTTGAAAATGGCAATGTCCAGTGCTTTGGCCTTTTAGAATCTGAAGGAGCTTCTAAACAATCAGTATTTAAATCTGAGGCAAATTCTCAGGAAAATTTTGGCATGACTAAAATCTCAGGAAATCTCTTTGCTTGGAAAAGTTTTGAAAAAAATGATCCTTGTTTTTTAAGTGGGAGAAAAGCCCTGCAAATAACACTGCTGCTGAACAGTATCGTGCATATAAACTGCATCTTGTCCCACCCTCGGAGCAGTGTTACACTTGCACCTCTTGGGCTGCTGCTCTTAATTACCCTGGTCCTTTATCTTATGGGCCGTTTCCATGTCACTGACTCAGTTTTGCTACAGCTCCCTTTGATGGGGGCAGTCTGACCTTTGGTGGCTGCTGTTGGATTTGCTCTGGGTTCATGAGAATTTGTTGGCTGGGAGCAAAGGAGGTGCCCGATGCTGGAGGGATTATACAGGGACGGACGAGGGTAGCACTGTCTGCTCGAGGCAGCTTTTCTGCTCCTGGATTAAAGTTCATGCTGTGTTACTTGTCTGTCTCTCTAAGGCCTTGTCAAGTCCATGTGGGAAGCTGTTCTGTCTGCACTATTTCACTTTGTGCTGCTCAGCTCACTCCCTGCCTCATTTCTCCTCCCTCCTTCCCCTTCCATTCAAGCGGCATCTTTCAGTCTTCCCCATTCAAGGTCTGTCTTTGCTCTCTGCCCTGTGTAAAAGTTCCATGCCCTCCCTACCATTCATCACCTCTTGCTCATTCACCTCCCTGCTTTCCTTTCTCCATTCATCTGGGCTTCCCCTCAGCCAGTCTGGGCTGCCCTCTCCTCCTGCCCCTTCCTCCTTTTGTGTCTTTGCACTCCCTTCTCCGTGGCCGTCCAAAGCTCAGCAGTCTGCAGCGTGCTCTGTGAGGATGCTCTTCTAGACGTTGGCCCCAACTGATGAGCAAATTAATCCTCACTGGAAGCCTGGTGGGACTGTTTTGGGTGGATTTGTCTCTCTAGTTACTCTGCAGGTGAGAAGATTTCTTTTCCCCCCCACTTCCTGGAGATACAGTATGATGTATAAACAGGAAGAGTATTACAATTTCCTAACCTTCCTGTTCAGCCTGATCTTTCTGTCTCTCCCTCCTGGCTTGTTTTTCCTTTGTTTGCAGCAGTTGCATCTCTCAGGTAACTATTTGGGAAGTTGTTTGGATTTCCTCATTCCTGAGCAGCATAATATAAATTTTCCTAATTATGTTGGCTCTGTAATTATGGTTGTTGCCTGTGTCTTCTCTGCTTCCTTCTTTTAAATCATCTACTAGGAGGCTGTATCAGTTTTGTCAAGCCATCTCTGCACTCCAAATATGTGTTTTAAGTGTTCCCCAGGAAACAGAGCTTGTGAATTGTATTAGCCAGGGCTTGTTATTTCTGGGTCTCAGTGCAGCCACAACCCTGTGCTTGTGATGCAGACACAGGAAATATGGACCACAGCCTCTGCCAAAGATTTCCAGCTTGCTGAGCACCTGGTCCCCTGCAGCTCCACAGTGAGCAGACATCACCCCATGGTATTGAAGGTCTCTGCTGCAGTGTGGCAGGAAAACAAAGTGGGAGGTCTGCTGGCCTGTGGGTGCCCATGGGGGGCTTCAGCTTTGAATAGTTAAACTGCATTCAAGCCAGTCTGGTCAAATAAAAGGGGAATGTTAGAGCTTGGGAAGAGTGGATAGGCTTGGAGGAAGCAGGTGCCCTGAAAGCTTGTGTGTGCCCTGTGCCTGTGGGGAATCTGATCAGCCCAGTAAAGGAGGCAGAAATGGAGTGGAGACGGGCAAGGAGAGGGACTCTGTGAGTGTGTGCAGGTTTGACTGATAGAAGAGCTCTCTGTTGTGTGGGAGGCTGTGAAAGTAGTGTCCACTGCTGTCTCATGAGGCTAAAAGGAGCCCCTGATACAGCCCTGCAGGACCAGGCTCTGGGAGGACTTTTCAATTCTCTGAGAAGGACCTTTTCCCCTGATAACTGCCTCAAAGTGGGACAACAAACCCTGCTGAGGCTTGTTGTCAGGCTGGTGAGTGTGTAAAAGAGATTCCCCGTTCATTGTGCTTGTGCCCCACAGAGACACTGAACCTGGCAGGGCACATCTTGCCCCAGGCAAGCCCTGCATCTTGTTACTGGCAGGCAGAAGGCTCTGCTCCAGCAAGGCTTGACCTGGGAACCCTACACAAGCTGCACTTCTTATGAAGTTGGTTGCATTCTTGTTGTGGAGTTTATTTAGTTTTGCTTTGAAATGTCAGAAACATTCTCTTTCTGTTTGAAAACTTGTGGCAGAGAGAGCTCTGGAAACACTGTCACTTGTATCCAGTAAGAGCATATGGGAATCCAAAATGCAGCTTGATTTTTTCTGATTTGTTGTTTTGCAACTTTGGCATTTGGACAAATCTCTTCTACCCTTAAAGCAAAGCATATTTGACATAGCAGACACTGGTAAAGTGCAAACACTGCAGAAATTACTATTGCAGGTCAATGCAGGAAACCTGCAGTCTGGATGTCATCCAGGAATTACTTGGATAGATCACCTAAGAAACTATGCAAACCACCACAGCTTCCAGCAGTCTGGCTCCTTCCTGCAACTGTAACTCCTGTGATCACCCTGGAAAGCTGCAAGTCAGGATTTCTTGCTCTCAAGTGTTTAAATGGTAGAAGTTAGAGAATAGTTAATGCTGCCAGCCCTAGGCTGCCTTTGGAAGCAGCCTGTGTGCAGTACCTTTGAGGTGGTTATGTTGTTGCAGTGTAATGCCAGTGCCTACCAGGCATTGCAGGGAACCATGTGATACCTCTGTCTACTCTTCACAAGGCTGACTTAAACTTCCACCCCATTTTAGCTTGGAAAGCAGAGTTTCTTTGGTAGCTTCTAGTCCCCATGACTGAGCAATGCCAGTTGTAAGACCAGTATGAGTTAAATACCTTTCCCAGTCTGTTTAGCAGGAGTTTTGCTCCATGGTTGTTGCTCTAACCAGAAGCATGGCTTTAATTCCAGTACAGGTGGGTCATTTTGGCTACATGTGTGTTATGGCACTTGTTAGCTGGAGCTTTAAGCACATCTGTTTAGCTTGAGCTTTTCTGAACCCTAATAGCTTATTGTCAGGTCACTATTGGGATAATCTAGTCTCTTCTAATGTAGACAAGAAGTTTTTAGTTGATCTTCTGCTTGACCTCAACCATATCTCCTCTCCTAGGAGAACTTGCAATTCAATTGTAAAGCTTCTGGTGAAGTTAGTGAGACGTTGCACTTGTTAATAGTAAAAATTATCAATTTAATCTAAGGCTATCCAGTTTGACTTCTAGCCCCTAGATGTGATTTTACCTTTGTCTTGGTGGAGACTCCTGTACTGCCTTTTGTTCCTCTGGACAGCGATCAAGTCATTGCTTAACCTTCCCTTTCATAAGGTAATGAATTGAGCCTGTCAGTGCAGCCAGTCACACTGTACCAGTAAAAAGTGCCACAGAGGTAATGTCACCTCATTTACAAACCTGCAGGTCACGTTTCCTTTTTTGCAGGCTGTGTTACCTTGGGAACACTCACTACAACAAGCAAGGATTTTTTTTTTTCCCCTACCAGGAGTGGTTGCTGCTGAAGATGGCCTTCCTCACCCTGTACACTGGCTGGCATTTTTGGCTGCTGTCCAGATGGCTTTCTGTTCATTTTTAATGTAATATGTATTGTTTGCAAGTACACAGATTTAACAAAAGACCTTGCTCACACTTAGTAAGTTGCTGCTTTAACTCATCTGTGAGCATGATATAGAATTTGCCTTAGTTTGCTCCAAAGTTACTAATAAGAATTCTGTAGGAGGAAGAATGAATTCTCACGGGACCCCATTAGTGGCATTGCCACATGATGGTGGCTCTCTGGCTTAGACTTATTTTTGAGACCTGTCAAATAGCCAGATTTCAGCATGTTGAATGTGTGACAGCCTGAGTTTGTGTCACAGTAAATCCTCAGACTCAGGGTTGTCTGGTGATGTCAGATGCCCTGCAGAAATCAGTCATACCAGTGACCTTGGCTTATGATCTGCACCCAGTTTGTGTTCTCATCCAGATATATCAACTGGACAATCTGTTTTATATGGCCTATTCTGTCTGATATTAGACCAGTCCTCCTTCAAGCATGTGTTACTCAATATCAGTCATTTGTTCCTTTGCTGTGGGTTGCTCTTAGACCAACAGGATCTGCTGCATCCCATTAAATTCTTGCTGGGCAGTTTAGGGAGCTGCGTGCCTGTCAGTGTGACTGCACAGGAGTTTTGGAGCCATGGCTGGAAGGGCTGTACTGCTGATTCAAAACTGGAAGAAGGGGAGCAAGCAGATCTTGATGTTCTTCCAGTGTTTCCAGACTTGCAGAAAATCAGTATTTGTAATGACTTTTTAAAACCTTTTGGATGAAAGTTACCTTGACCTGCTGATTCAAAACTTCAGCAGCTGCTGTGTAACATTCTCCAGAGTTACTGCTGGGACAGAAGGTGCATCATCATCATCATGTGATAGAGATAATTCATTGGGCTTTTGTCCACATATAGAACAGAAACATTTCAACTTCCCTGACTCTTTCACATTGATATTACCTATACAACTTTTTTCCAGATAATATCAGACCAAAAATCTGTTTTGAATGAGAAGGCTCATCTGTCTCATCTGCATAGATGCAGCTGTGACAGGAGATATTATCCATAGCAGTGAATTTTACAGAAATCTTTAATATGATTAGTTAACCCAGGGGTAAGCAGGGACCTGACTGCAGGAACTTGGCCTGAAATACAGCCCCCACTGAACAGCTCTTCTCACTGTTGTCACTTTCTGGTTTGCTTTGGTTTTTATTATTATTTTCTTTGTAGCAGTAGTGATTAGAGCCCGTCTGTCTCCTCCTTGTGAGATTGACTGTACATGCTTATTTCTTCTGTTGAATTATGAAATCCAAATCAATGCAGCAGCTCACCCAGAGTGTGTTGCATTTTGGATCTAAATGAAGTAACTTACATATTATGTCCCCTCATGATGTAGAAGCCCTGAGAGATGTAATTAATATTAATTGAGAATTTTGAGATTTAGACAGTCAGACATGTCTAAAACCACATAAACAATAATTATATGGTGGTGAATGAGAATATCACATGTCTTCTGATACTATGGATATTGCTGTTTTCAGCTTTTGGTATTTATTGCCTTGCACCATCCAGATGAAAAGTGGGGTTTATTTTATCTAGACTGCAGAATTCATTGCTTCAGGAGATTGCAGAAGCCTCAAAGCTGGAGTAATTCAAAAGGGAGAGCAAGAGATTAGGCATTCGTACATTAAGAATGTTATTGCCAGTGCTGACAAGCAGTTCTGCAAAGTTACAAACCCCTTGCCTCAGGGTTTAAGAAAAGATTTTAACTGTTCAGGTGTGTTTGGTCACACCAATAACTAGGTGGTCTCTTGTTGCCTCTGTCTTGTCCAGGATCTCAGGAATGAGAGACAGCAACCCACCTTGGGCTGGTGCTGTTGGATACCTGACTCACCAGCCTGAGTAGCAGCTTAACCAGCCTGTTACTGCAGCTGAGACAAGTACCCATGTGGGAATGTGCAACATGGCCAGTGCTGGGTCAAGATTAAAAATAATATTTTCACCTAAAAAAGCTCACCTGCAACTTTTTAGAGTGCCTTATCTTCTTTCCATTAGTCTTAATGCAGTGCCATAAATAATAAAACAGGAAGAAGCAGAGTTGGAGAAGTCTCAGTCTATAAACATGTCTCTTTGCATTAAGCCTTGTGGCATAATGGAGGGCATCTCCTGCCACCCATGCTGTTTCATTAATCATGTAATTATCTCCCTCACTTTCAGTGCTGCATCTCCTTCCCTGTCAGTGCTGCTGGTAATGGAGCTTCTATTTTTCTTGGATTCTTTCTGGGGAGTGACTCTGGTTTCAAAGCCAGCACAGTGGTATATTTTGAATAATTTATTTTCAGGTGGCTTGAACACTGTCTGTAATTCCCCAGCTGAGACTAGAGGCTGATTCCTGGTAGTATTCTGCCAGGAGGCTAATTTGGAGAGAGACAGTGGGATCACTGAGAGTGGTGGGATGTCAAGGCGGCCGAGGACTGAAAACACCCTCAGTGGGTCCTGTGAGCACCTCAGTGCTCAGTGTCTTAGCAAGGACGTGCAGCAAGAAACCCACCAGCAGAGGATGGGTAAGGAAGAGAGTTGTGTTAAAAATAAGCATGGAGACAGAGATGTATTTGGGTACCTGGCTGAGCATGAAAGGCTTCCCCTGCAAGCTGTGGGTCAGAATTACTGGGCTCCCCCAGTGCAGGATTTGCTTGGCCTATGGCAGTTATGGACCAGGGGTGTGACCTCTGTAGAGTCAAGAGGTTCAGTGTGGTGTCCATCTGTCACTGGCTTTGGAAGGTTTGATAGGTTTCTGCACCTGAAACCTCCTCTGAAGGCCATGTCTATTCACAGGGTCCCTGTGCTTCTTGGCCTGGTGGCTTGGCAATTGCCATTTGCCATTGCAGCCATCATGCAGCCACACTCTCTGTGCACAGCCCTCACCGTGCTGGGTCACACCAACACAGGTGTGGTACCTGTGCCCTGTAGATGGGGAGGTCACAACACCACACAAATCTGTGGGCTCACTCCAGCAATCTTGGCAATACCAAGAATCCAATCTTGCTCCAAGCCCTCTTTCCTGTCTGCCTCAGAACTGAGTAGTGGCACACTCCTGGATCTTTTGATTCTCTCATTCCTGTTGAATCTGTGCTTCCTCTGTCTGTTTAGATGAAGTGCTTCTGCAGAAGTAACAGCAGATGGTAGTAATGTAGGTCCCTTCCTTGTCTTTATGCCTAAGATAGTAAGAGAAGTAAATTAGAACAGAAATGCCTCTATAGATTGGCCAACTAGCTCAAGAACCTGGTCTGTCAGGCTATTCTGCTCTTCAGGGAAAAGAGAATCTTATACCAGCCTGCTCCATCTCCACTTTGCCATGTGCTGCATGCACACACCCAAATCCAGGTGACAGGCCCTCTTCTCTGGAGTGCTGAGCTGGGCAGCTCCGTGCTCTCACTGCAGCTTTTCTGGGGAGCAGGTGTATCAGGGAGCACTGCTTGGTGAGGGAATATTCTCTGTGCTTAAAAGCAATCTGGCTTTTGAGAGCTGAGTGATGTTTCCAGCCCTCGGGTTCACCTCAGGTCAAAGCAATTTAACGTGCCCTAAAAGTACTGCTGGACAGCCCTTAATCACTTTATATTGTCTGGGCAGTGGTGAGTAAATTCATTATTTACAGTGGAGGCGAGTGTGCGTCACTGGAGCCAGCACTAATGTTTTACCACGTGTGCTCAGGCAACTCAGATGAGGTGACTTTAAATGGTGGGAAGCTGAATTTCAGGATGGAGAGATATGCATTTACCTCTGACAGGCCTTGCTCTCTGTGGGATCAGGGTTTCTCACATGCACTTCTCACCTTCGGGAGAGAGAGTGGGATCATTAAGCATCCCGAAATTGCAGAGACTGCCAGCTAACATCTGAGCTCCATCCAGCAAAGCTCAGAGTGGTTTCTGAAATCCTTGGGGATGAGAATATGTTGGATGCAGTTGACTCACCCTTTCCAGTGGAAAAGGGCCTACATGTAAATAAGAAACAGGCCAACTATTGAGAGGTCCTTTCTGATGGGAAATGAATCAGGAGTTGTCGTTTCTATATAATAGGGAGGAGCAGCTAAAGCTCAGAGCAGTTTCTTTGCAGAATCCCCTAGTCTGGGTCAGAGCTGGGGTCAGTGCCAGGAGGCCTGACACAGCCAGGCCAGCCTCTCCCAAAAGTGAAGACACCACTGGACCTTAGAATGATTCAGATTTTAAGGAACTGGTCCAACTCAAGGCCAGTTTCCAAATTAGATGAAGTTGCTTGGAGCCTTGCCCACTGGAAAGACAGCTGTGGCTTCGGTGATATCGAGACAAAGCCTTTCAATGAGGAAACTATGGATGGTGGCAAGCTCTGTTCCTGCAGCCCGAAAACCAGCCAAGGATCCTCCCGTGGTGCCCAGTTCAGCTGTTGGCTCTCCAGCTGCTCCGATGCCCCTGAGGGCTGTTTGCCATGGGGAGAGGAGCAGCTGGCTGCACTCTGAAATGTATGAGTTTTCCCAAGACACTCATTGTCTGTCTGCAGCACCAGCCTCCACCCTACTTGCTCACTCAACCATGCCTGATGTGTCTTTAATTAAAGAAGAGGAACAATTTGAGATTTCATTACCTTTCCTCAACCAAATTTCCTATTTTCAGCAGTTTGTGAGGCCCCCTCACCTTACTTTTGTCTTGTAGTTTTGCTGTGGGACCTTTAGTTTGTGGTGTGTCTCCTCTAATATAAGGAAGAAACAGGAGAAAAACAGCTTGTTTTGGGCGAGGGAATTAAGATCCTGGGTCAGATGGCTGCTACGGTCATTAACATATTTACATTTTTGCTTAAGAGCCTGGGTTGAGGATCAAGGGAGTTAAGAGTGATTGTCATTGAAATTAGAGGAAACCTTGCATGAAATCGCCGTTAGTGTCCCATTGTCCGGGGGGCCGAGGGGGGCCGAAGGCTTCCTCCTCCCGGCTCGCTGCAGTGCCCGGGTTCGCGGGCAGGGAGCCGGGGCTGTGCCGGGGGAAGGCACCGCGGAGCCGGGGCTGTGCCGGGGAAAGGCATCTCCGTGCCGGGGCTGTGCCGAGGGAAGGCACCGCCGTGCCGGGGCTTTGCCAGCCTTGCTCCCTGTGGGGCTGGAGCCGGGCTCAGCACGGCCCTGCTGCTGCCCTCGGCTGAGAGAGACGCTGATCTCGTCTGGGCTTGTGCGACAATTGGCCCCGAAGGAGATCCTCATGGATAAATGCATGAAGTGGCTAGTAAAGGTCAGTTACCTCTTTTATAATTGATGGAGCTGAGTGTTTTGAGTCTGCTGTCACATGTTTCTGCACTGGTGCGGCGTCACCTGGAGTGCTGTGTGGTTTTGAGCATCACATTATGAAAAAGACATGAAGCTGTTGGAGAGTGTCCAAAGGAGGCCACGAGGATGATGCAGGGTCCCCAGGGGAAGCCGTGTGAGGAGTAGCTGAGGTCGCTTGGGTTGCTCTGCCTGGAGGAGACTGAGGAGAGACCTCACTGTGGTCTTCAGCATCCTCATGAGGGGCAGTGAAGGGGCAGGTTTTGATCGCTTTGCTTTTTTGACCAGTGACAGGACTCAAGGAAATGGCTAGAGCTGAGTCAGGGAGAGGTTCAGGTTGGATATCTAAGGGTGGTTGTGCACTGGAACAGGTTCCCCAGGGCTGTGGTCACAGCACTGAGCCTATCTGAGGTCAAGAAACATTTTGACAACACTCTTGGGCACATGATGGGATTCTTGGGCTGTTCTGCATAGGGCCAGGAGGTGGATGGAGCATGGAGGACTCGATGATCCTGATGGGTTCATTCTAACTCAGCACATTCTGTGATTCTGTGATTTGCCATGTGTAGGGACACAGGATATGTAGGACCTTCTCAACCCCTTGATTTCTGTGGATAGCTGTGATATTAGAAACAGGGCTTGAAGCAGTTTTAAGCATTGATGTGGTGACAGATGAGATTTTTATATGCTTTTCATAGAGAAATGTTATACAAATAAAAAATTGTTTAAATATAAATAAGAGATCTTCCTTACAGTTGAGGTTGACAGGAAAACATTCTGCTACCAGTTGCAGAGCCTGTGCTCTGGCCCTGCTCTGAGATATTTGAGTTAAGATATCAGTTGCTCATTGCTCCTCTCTTACTCTCATGTTGTTCATATCCACTGTTTTGCTTCAAACTTATTTCTAATTATTATCATTAACATGGTGCCAAAAAATAATTATATATATATAATAACATGGAGGAGAAGAAGAGACTTGATAGCCAAATTACACTACAGAAAACAGCAGCTACCTTCTGCCACTGCTTTGATTTTTGTGGAGCAAGCAGGAAGACTTCAGTGAGCTGAAGGAGGAGCGCTGGTGCCTATTGGCAGATTCACTTGTGGCCACCAGGCAGCTCCAGCTTCAGCTGTGCCTTTGGAAGCCAGCAGCTGGTAACAGCAACATCCTGAGTGACAGGATGTATCAGCTCCAGCTCTACTGAGTCTGAAGGCATTAGTGTGTGTGTCCTTGTGGGCTGGTTTGAAGCTCTGAAGCCATTGAGTCATTTCTGTTCTTGGTTACAAAATGCTTCTTTTTGGAAGGCTTTAAAGCAGAAGAAAGTCTGGGAAAAGTGGTTTGTGACCTCAGCAGCTCTTTTGTTCTCTGGGGGCTTGTGTTCTTCAGCTCTGTGCCTCATCTGCCCTTTGAAGGAATAGCCATGTTCCCTGGGGCTGCAGCCCTTGGCCTTTCCTACAAAGTCAGTCACTTCACATGGCATGGGGAGAGTCCCACACTTTGGGTGCTGACCCTAGCCCTCAAATTAGAGAGCTACTTAAAGCCTTCATGGAGTAAATGGTTTTGTCCTAGACAAGGTAGGTTCTGACATTTTAAATATCAAGATACAGTTAAAGTGATGCAGTTAAGTAAGATGTTGGTTAGGTCAAATGTTTTTGGGAAACAGGGATGAACAGAGCAGTATCTGTGGGGTTGCAGGTTTCAGATCCATTCACTGAATGACTCATCACCCAGCTCCTACAAATTGCCCTTGAGAAAGGTCACCCCAGTGTTGTGCTAATAATACTTTATTTCCTGGGTATGTGTGTCTGGGATTGAGCACCACAAACAGGCTGGTCTGAGAGTCACAGCAAGAGCCAAAACTGATCAGAGCTGAGCCTGAGTGCAGAAGCCCTGACTTTTGGGGTTGGTTTTAGAGTCTGATTTGTTAACTCAAAGCATCAGAGTGGGCTAGAGCAGGGGAGCTAAACTTCTCCAGGGATTAATATTAAGCCTTTGTTTAACAGTAAACAGCTGATGAAATCCACCTTTGGCTCTGGGTGCCATCTGTCAGGGAGGTACATCCTGGCCACTTCACAAGGGCAGGACAACCTTGGCAGAGAACAGGAGAGAGTGCCCAGCTCTGACTGTCCAGAGGTCACTTGGTTTATCTTGTTTTGTGTAATCCACTTGCTCCAGCAGCTTCTTCACAGAGGGGCTGCTGCTCTGACCAAAGGCAGACAGCCCTACTCCAGCCAGGAGCTGTGACCTCCCCTCCTCAGGTTAGGCTCTCTTCCTCAGCCAAGCACTCGGGGAGAGCAGAGCAGCAGGACAAAGGTGTTCAGGCCAGAAGGAGATGGAGCAGAGCCTTGCACATGGGCACTTCAGCCCCTAAACAAGCAGCTCGTGCCTGAGGCTGCTCTGTTTTATAGCTGTTCTCACTGCAGAGCTGTGCCAGCCCTGCTGCTGGCAGGCTGCATCCTCTGCCACATCCTCCTTCCCACCTCCTGCCTTGCCAAGGCAGCCTTTACTCCACGGTGTCTGATCGAAGGCCCGGCGCCTGTTCAACTTTTGTTCTCCATTAGGAGGGAGTGAGGATTGTCAAGACCTTTTTGGCTCTGCCAAGGCCCTATTATGTCCCAAATGTTTCCATGAAAAGGCTCCCTCCTGACCACCCTGCCCCCTGACAGCCATTCAATCCAGCCAACAAGCTTGATATCATTATCTACAAAAGGAGGCCAGTGAGCACCAGGGTCCAAGAGCCAAGTTTGGGAAATCAAAGGCAAAATCTCCCAGCAACAGAGAACTGGTAGAGATCAGACTGCATCAGGGCTAGTGCAGGCTGGTCTGGCAGCTTGCAGCCACTGGTTTTCCAAGCTCATCAGAAACGTGCTCGGCGTGGTGCCAGCACTGGCTTTGTCAGGGCTGAGGCTGTGCCCTGTGAGCTGGCAGCCCCTCACAGAGTGCCCTAGAAGCCACTGGAACAGTCATAAGTTTGGACAGCCTTGTAAAGGTGTCTCTTTTCATCAGTAGCATCTCTAGATTAGCCACTTAGGCTCAGGGAAAACAGTGATGTTTTTGGTCAGGGTGGGGTTCACTCCAGGTCTCACCTGGGACTTTACTTCTAATGACTCTGGTTTACCTTCTCAAAACGGCATGTGGCTGCCTTGTCACTTTTAGTTTGACATGGTGTTCATCTGCTTTGCTCCCTGTCCAAAGATTTTCTTTCCCAGCTGTCTTAAAATAGGTCTTCAGCAGTGAAAGCACTTACCATAGTGAAGGCATCTGTAGAGACGACCTGGAAAAGTGACTGTCGGAAACACTGAGCACGGAAAGGGCTTGAGAAAGGATGGCATATTCCTGTGGTGCAGTTGTGTTGGGAAATACAGGAGTAAAACTGTTTTCAGTGCATTTTATCTCACCAATTGCATCTCTAGTTTGCTTGATGTTCCAGAGAGAGATATAAAAAAAAAGACAAGAGAAATGATGATGCAGAGGGAAGGGGAAGGGAGCTGACGTAGCTGAAGCTTGGCTGGAGATGGGATGGTGGTGTGGATGATGGTGCCTGGACTCACCCCTCTCTGCAGCAGGGTACTTTCCAGCCCCTGGATGATTGCAGGACAGTGTCACCAAAGCCTAGAGCAGCCTCTGACTCCCTGTGGGTCTGCAGTGGGTGATAAATGCATAGGAAGACAGAGTTGTGTGTAACATGGGATTATTAATTGTGCCACTCTTCCCTCCTGTCCCAGTTTGATCCTGACAACACTGGCTACATCAGCACTGAGAAGTTCCGCTCCCTTCTCCAGAGACACGGCTCAGAGCTGGATCCCCACAAGCTGGAGGTCCTGCTAGCCCTGGCAGACAGCAACTCTGAGGGGAGGATCTGCTACCAGGACTTTGTCAACCTGGTGAGTGCTCTGGCTGGCAGGGCCTGTCAGTCCTGAGCTCTGCTTAAAACATGGCTGTCAAGGGACAGTCTCTCTCTCTTTCTCTCTCTCTCTTTCTCTCTCTCTTTCTTTCTCTCTCTCTCTCTCTCTCTCTCTTTTTCCCTCTCTCTCTCTCTCTCTTTCCCTCCCTTTATTAATACCACTGTTTGCTGCATCCTATTCTGCGTGGACTTGCTGAAGCATTCAGTGGTGAGTGAATGCTTCAGCAAGAGTCAAATTACTTCTGATTTTTTCCAGGGAAACAAATTTGCATGGGGAGGAACTGTGGGAGCTGTAGTAAGATCATGAAGCAATGGCTGCTGTTAGTTTAGAAGTTTTTGCTCTCAGTATCAGTTGGTAGCTGCTATAATGAGCCATTTGTTTGCAAGCAGAGATCTGTCAGTCTGGATGTCTCCTGTTTTATCTAGAGATTTCACCACTTCCAGACAAAAATATATAGATAACGTTGTGTTGACGTGCTAGGTGGAGTCATATTGCACTGCTGTAGGCATCAACAGCACCAGGGATAAAGTGTTTCTAGGTCATGTTCATTTTATCCCAGGTGAGGCATCCCTGAGTGTGTGAGTCAGGATCTGGGTGCCTCTCTATCTCTACTAATGAGCCAATTAGTGAAAGGATCGCTCTATTTCTTGGCAAGGCAGTTTGTTGAGTCAACACAATTGTAGACATGTTTTGTTAGGTGCCCAGGATGGCTTAGAAATGTTGTTTGCAAGATATCTTGGACACTGGCCATGCAGGGGCTTTGCCTTATAGGAACAAGGCTCTGTCATTGAACACCTTAATCCCAGCAGATTCAGTGCAGTATTAATATAAGCATGGGTGACCAAGTCAAAGAGGAATGGAAGTTGGTGACATCTCTGAGGTTTCTCTGGAAAGCTGGATGTGTCCTTGCTGCAGAGTACAGTAATTTGCATCTCTGTGTGTCCTGCAGGCAGCATGGGGATTTGATCTCTTCATTTGTCATGGTCCCTCATGCATACGTTCTTGGTTTAGAAAGTGTCTTGCACATGTCCTGTTTTCACATTAATCTGAAAATTATGATAACATGGCCCAGCTGTCAAGGACCCAGGTCATGACCTCCATCAGGCTGTGGGGAGTGCCAAGGTGAAGTTACTTTGTTGGAATGACATAAACCTGCTGTATCTAACCAGGCTGCCTTGTAAGCCCCTTGCCTGTGTCTAGGCACACAATAAAATAAATGCAGCAACTCTTAAGCAGATCACAGTGTGAGGTTTTTCTCAGCTCCAGCATAACAAACAGTGTGGTCCTTAGTGCTCAGCAGAGTATTTATAGCAACAGCTGCTTGTTCCACAGTTGGGGATATTCAAAGTACCGTGCAAGCATTCACTAATTGGGCTGCACAACACTTAGGTAGCAGGAAGAGGCATCATCAAATTTCTTTTAGGGAAATGATGGCCTAGGGCCAGCCAACACATTGGAACAGGCTCAGAAATAGAACTGGGCTTTTTCCTCTCTCCTCACTCCCCGGGGCTCGGGAGCAGCACAAGCTAATGAGAGGTAGGTGGGAGCTGAAATGCTTGGACATCCTCCTCCTTTGGGAATAGGAGGCCATGCCAGCTCACACCCAGCTGATGTGGTTTCTGCAGAACAGCAAATTTCCTTCACTACTATTGAATTACTCCTATAAAGAAGCCATTGATTTTCCTGTCATCAGCCCCTCTATCCTTGTCTGCATTTTTTGCACTTTCTAATCAATAGGCAATGCAAATGCCAAAACATTAAACTACTTACAAATGACATCTCTCTTCTCACTTCTCCTCTAGTTTCTATTGATTTCCAACATCCAAACTTTTTTTAGGGCTCTTTCTCTTTTCCCTGCCTTCTGAACTTTCTTTTTAACTTCCTGATGAAAAGAAACAGCACAGTTGCTACAGAATCCCTGTGAAATGAGTGATTTCATTCCCCTCCTAGCTGTCAATCCTTGGTGTGGTAGTGTTTAAGTGCCTGTTTGTGCTTGATGATCATTAGCCCTCTGCTTTATGCTCAGGTTGATTTTTCTATTTCAGTAGCTTAGCAAGAACGGACCTGCTGCCAAAAATGATGGTGCCAGGTGTGGGGATGGAAAGGCTGATCTTTTACTAAACCAGAGGCTTTACAAGCAAGGCTCTCTGTATGTGTGGTTTTCCTTTTCTCTGGCATCATTATGAGCACCAAGAACTCTGCCTACTCTCTCAGACACTGTGATCCTCAGCTAAAGGACTGCTATTGAGCAAAGCTGTGTTGTCCTCTGATGCCCAAAATGTTTTGTGAACTTCTAGATACATCAGGAATGTAATTATAGGACTTCTCACCTTAATAACAGCATCCATACATATGCCCACTCTCAACTCAGCAAAGCAGCTTAAATTTGTGAAATTGAAAGTTTAAAATATGAGACTAGACCCCAGAAAGCACCCAGAAAATAAGTTGAGAAATTAATAAATTCAGGGAAGGTAAAAATGCCTGGTGTGATCTGCAAAGAGAAAAGCCTTAAACGATTGTATAGGCAAGTCAGTGGAAATTACTTCTCTGTGTGTCTGAAATTCAGCTCATATTGTTGTAAAACACAATGTTGCTGTCATATCCATTTCTGTTTCTGCACTGTGCCTTGTAGTAATGGCAGAGAGCAGTTTCAGATGGGGTTTCTTATGCTGTGTCTGAGGCAGTGCAGAGTAACAAAAGTGTTTCCTGCACAAGTGGAGACATCTTGTGCATCTCTGCTGTCTGGGTGCTTTGCAGCGTTATGAAAAGGGATGCACAGAGACAATTCTGGCAATGAACAGCCTGGGCCACAGGAGGAAAGAGTGAACCAAGGGGTTTAACTAACTTTGCTACTTTTAGAGAAGAGACAGGCCAGGAGGTAATTAACAAATAACATTGTGAGATGCTATTTGCTGGGATTCTGGCTGAATAGCAGTTGCAGTCCTGGATTACTTCACACAATATCCTGTGAACTGTAACAGAGCTTGCAGTAAATAGTAAGCTCTAAGACAGTTCATGTGACTAGGGAAAAACAAAACACTGCTGCTTCCAATAGAAATGTTTAACTGTGGCTTTATAGAACTTGAAGCTGATATAGCATCTCAGTTATGAACAAATGATATTGACTAATTAAATGCACATCCTTTATTTTCCAGATCAAGGATCACCATCTGTTTTGCTTTCCCTGGCTTTGCTGGCTTCTTGGGACAGGCTAATTCTACCTAATTTTTAATGTGAACAACACACATTTTTGAAGCACTGTGTAACAATGTTATTTGAACCACAATGTTAGTCTCGTCCTGCAAGCAATGTTCTTTCAAGTCACCTTGAAATTTGGAAGTGTTTTACCTTTTCTATTGGAAGTGCTGGAAGGTCTAAGCCTGGCACATTTAATAGGAGTAAGGCAAAGCCTTGAGCAGGGATAATTTATTTTGTCTCTCCTGCCTTTCTTTGAATCCCTGGAGTAAACCACTGGTTGGTCAAACTAGAATGTTGGTATTTGGTACTCAGGTTTTTTTCCCTTCGATACTGTTTGGGAAAGGGCTGCCAGGTTGGCTCAGAGCATGTGAACATCTGTGACAGATGAACTTAACGCTGAGATATGCATTTTGGGAAAAGCTGTCTCTACCCACATTAGCATTTTGTAGAAGTGTGGGCAGAGGGAAGGAAATAAATGTGAATCTTGAAAGCAAAATTGATTGGAGAGGTTGCATTTGTAAGTAAAGTGGGTTATAAAACTGGAGCTGGCAGAGGCTTTTAAAAAGCTTGTGCTAACTTCTGATTTAGTGTTCTGTGTCTTGGAGGATCAGAGCTGGAGCTGAATGCATTGCCTGTCACAGAGCTGCATGTGTTAAAAATAGCTCGAGCCCAGTCTCAAAGATGCCAATACATAATGGGCAGAAATGCATGTTTTTCAAAACTTTCTGAGTGAGGCTGAATAAAACCATAAAAAGGGTACTGTGCCCCACACAAGCCCTGAAATTGGAGATAGGGGAAATACTACATGACTTGACTATTGATTATCTGAGGTAGCCACAGTACTACACATATCCAAGGAACACGGAGATGCTGGTCTGCCAGTGGGGATGGACAACTTCCTTTGTAAGCTGCAGATCATCCCAGAGTAATTTTAGAGTGCCATGTGTACTAAACAAAAGCAGAGCTTTGTACTTCATCAAAGTTTGTCACTGTGCTACTCTTAACAGTAAGGACTCATCCTAAATGTTGATGTTTTCAATGTTGAAGACAGGTTATTACTTAGGTGGAAAAAATTTTCCTTTTGCACAGAGGTATCAAACCCAGCCCTTGAGCAGAGCTGTAGGACTAAACCTTGGTTTGTTTTGGCAGGGTGATAGCAAAGGGTACAGGTGGCAGCTCCTGGGTACTAGTGAGCTCAGCTTGGCTCTTCTGCAAGGGAAATTTCTTTCTCTCTGCAGAATACCATTCTGCAGGCAGGAAATAAGGGAATGTGTTGTTCCCCACTTCTGCCTTCTCTCTCCACATACTGTTTGCTGTTCTCATCTGCTTGCAGCTTTAATGTCACGCTCATTAAAGAAGTCGTAGATCGATTGCATGAAGAGAAGTGGGGTGGGCTGCCCTGGGCTCCTGGAGCCATGATAATGTGCAGGCCAACAATGGGCCTAGTGTTCTTTCAGCTGATGATTAAATACTTGGCTCATAAATACCAATATTATGTAGTTCCAAAATCAAGTCAGCAAATTGTGGCCATATGTGAGACTCTGGGAAGATTTGAGTCTCCCAAAGTCAGTTTAAGGAACAAAAGAGACTTCTTATCAGAATTGGTGAGAAAAACAGTAGTGACTTAATCCTCTGTCATTCTTCATGTCCATCTCCTCCTAGCTTGATCCATAGGCCTATGGAGTCATGTAAGGAGGGCCAGGACTGCTGTGTTTGGTGCCCTGATGGTCAGCTGTGCTGTCTCTTTGGAGACCATCTCCTCCCTGGTGCCATGGCAATGCATGCACGTGGGGACCAGCAGGATGTCTCCTTCCTGAGAGGCCTGATTTTAACAAGGGTTCAGTACATCCACTCATCCACATCTTGTGGGATTGTGAGGGCTTTTCAGCACATCTGGCACACTCCTGATGTGTCCCTGCTTCATCAGGGTGTAAAACCATGCCAAGACTGCAGCATGTAGAGGGAATCTGGACCTTCTTTCCATATCCTTTGCTCTAGAGAAGGTCTGGCAAATATTTTCATATCCCCTTCATGTTCACTTCTGTATAGAGTGTGAAGCATCCTGTGATTTATTTTCCTCTCTGGAAGGAGGAAGGCTGAGCCTTTTGCTGAACAGCAGTCCAGTTTCCTACCTCCTCAGGAGAGCTAATGAGGCTTTGGTCATCTGAGGTATGACTTAACAGTGATCCTGCAATATTTTGCTCTTAAATCTAGGAAGACCTTTCCCTTCTATTTTGGTTTTAGTATGTTGACAAACGCCTTCAGAAATGTCATAGTGATGAATTTGCAGTGCCCTGGCTATTTTCTGGGCTCTGTGGGCAGCACAAGCATTATGGCAGAGAGGACACTGGACTGATGGGGCTGTGCCAAGCTCAGGTGACTGAACTGAGCCAGTCCCTTTTGTCATACTAAGCAGTAACTGTTGAGTTCAGGGGTGCCTCCATTAGGATCCTCTGCTCACCAGAGGCAAGAAAATTTTTCTTGTGAGCCTAATCATGGACATCAGTAGCCTTTGAAGTTTCCTGCCTATCTCCCTTGGCAGTCTCTGTACTGATGAGATGATCATCTCCTGAGGGTGGCCAGAACTTCTTGATGCTGAACTGATGATTTTCCTTGACCCTGGAAATTATTATATTGAAAAGCACCGACTGTTTTGTGGTAGGCAGGAAATTCCATGTATCACTGTAATTGGAATATGCAGATCAGCAGCTCCAGTCAATTGTTTGGTATCTTCAGGCAAGTTTATAGTTTCAGTCTGAATTTATTCTTGCCCAAAAGAGAGGCAAGGCCAGAGAGCAAAGAATGAACTTTGTGAAGGGAGCACATGCAGAACATCCCTGAAAGGCTGTTCTGAACTAAACTGGAGTGAAGCTCTCTTCTATGGATGCAGTGAGGTCATTAGGTGGCTAGAAGTATCTTTGAAACACAGGTACATCTCTTACCTTTTACCTGTTGGATGTTTCTTTATGAAAATATTGTCTTTCAGTATGAGCAGGCTTTCTTAATGCAACTGAGGACCTCAACAATTTTTTTCTCCTCATCTTCCCTAGTTGTAGATACAGGCTTTTGGATGAAAGACTTGAGAAGACTAAGAGAGAGACCATGTGGACTTTTTTTTTCTTCTTTGTTTTTCTGCTTTTTTTTTCCCAGAAATGTTCTTTTACAGATGTTTTCTGACTGAACGAAGGAAAGAGAGGGCAAAGGAGAAATTCCAAGATGGAGAAAGTTGTTAGGGTAAAAACATCTTTTTACTGAAACAATTCAAAGAAAACAACAATAAATTTTTTTATCAGTTTAAAAAAATATAAGAACATAAATAGACAGTCAGTGCTCCTCTCTGTTGGAGGGACAGGCTACACAAGAAGGCTGAGGAGGGGCAGGCAGAGCGGGTCACAGTGCCATCACCTCAGATGGCCCCTTGCCTTCCTGCAGTGATTAACAGGAGGTGGCTTCCTGCAGTGATTACTGTGTTTAAGCAGCTTGGTCCAGCTTGAAGCAATTCCCTGACTGCCTGAGCACTGAGAGCACAAGCTCTAGGCTTTGCTGACTTTGGGCTCTCAGCTGAAACCAGGATGATGCAAGACAACTGGAAGCCAGTGCTGTTGAGTGTCATCTCTTGTTTGCTTCTGGGAGGCTGAAGGTGCTGGTGGTTTCAGAGCAGTTAGTTCTCTCAGAAGAAGGACCAGGCTTTTGTGTTTGCTTTGCTGCCTGTTACAGGTTGAAGGTCCCCCTGCAGCACCCTGTGTGCACAGTGAGCCTTTGGAGCTCCCCACCAGAGTCAGCCAGTACAGACAGTGGCTCTAATGCAGCAGGTTTGTTTGACATCAGGGCTAATTAACAATTATAGAAATCTCTTTCAGAGCTCGTTTGTTCCTCCGCCCTCAGCAGGCTAAGCATAAGATTCCATCTGCCTAATTTTCAAATGCAATTGCTGTAATTATGCATCCAAACTGGGAAAGTGTATGCTTAAAAAGATAGACAGCTAAATCTATGCATGTAAGGTGATAATGGATATACAAATTAGCTGTGAGCCTGTGCCATCTCAGAACCTGTCCCTTCTGAGGATAACTTATGAAAGAAGTCTTGTAAAGGCTGGCAAGCTTACAGGGGCTAAGACAGCTTGTACAGCCGATTAATTTGTTGTTTGTTGCTGTTGCTCAGGCAGTTCTGTTTTACACAAAGAGATAATTTTCTTTGCCTAGAGGTAACTCCTGCCACAAGGGTTAGATGTGCTGTGAAAATGCCTGCTACTACATTTGAGAAATGTTCTGCCCCAAGACTGCAGGGAAGTGTGATAGAGCAGGAGGAGCAGAGGGAAGTAGGACACAGGAATATGGATTGTGATAATTGATGCTGAAGACAGTGCATGGAAGGCTGGAGAATGGGCCATAGAGCTCAGCCAGGTGCATCAGCAGCCTCTGCTCTGCCTTGCCAGAGTTCTGCCCTGCCCTCATATATCGACATCATAATGGCAGACCATGGTACTGCTTTTCCTTGCACCCCAAGTAGATCCCCCTGCTGTTGTCCCAAGACTTGGTTCCTAAAGCTCAGCCTGGTGGTGCCTTTCCTGCCTGCCTGGATCTGGCGCTGCCACTCTGGCGCCGTTCTCCCTGGTGATTGTGCCAGGCCTTGCTTTGTTCTCACGGCTTCTTCCGTTCCCTTTTACCCAGATGAGCAACAAAAGGTCGAACAGTTTCCGCCAGGCCATCCTGCAGGGGAACAGGAGGCTGTGCAGCAAGGCCCTGCTGGAGGAGACGGGGCTGAGCCTCTCGCAGCGGCTGATCCGGCACGTGGCGTACGAGACCCTCCCGCGCGAGATCGACCGCAAGTGGTACTACGACAGCTACACCTGCTGCCCCCCGCCCTGGTTCATGATCACCATCACCATTGTAGAGGCAAGTGCCCTCCCTGGGGCCTCCCCACGCTGCCAAAGGCTCTGCTGGGGCACAGGCAAGGGTGGGAGAGGAGCTCGTTCACGTCTGGGCTAGGACGTTTTGGTTGCCTCTTGGGGTGTGTTTAAGTGGAAACTGTGATCCTGTCGTTGGAACAGTTTGTGTATGGGACTACACAGTTTGGGAAACTAGAGTAAAACTGTTTGAGGAGTGAAAACAGGGAAGTTCTAGAGAAATGGATAAGTCAATGGAATTAGAAATTTCTGTATGGCTGCCTCAGTTCGGTGAGTGGAGAGAAAATAGAGGGGAGAGAACCTCTAGGTTAAATATTCCGACCTGCTCATGTGTTGCCTAGATGGGATCTTTGTACATTTGCTGAGTAATGTGCTCAAGTAAGTACAGAGTAGGCTATGACACTGATAGTAGGGTGCTGTCTGGGAGCAAATTCCTCAGACTCTGTGTTTCAAAAGACCACAAATACAGTTATATCAATGTGTTGCAGGTTCCTCAAAACAGGGAATTTTCATGCTGTGTGAAGCTGCCAAAGTTTTTGTATATATTTGTATATATAGATTTTTTCTCCATTATTTTGAGCTAAAAGGTACTTTTTTGTACCAATTTGTTAATCAATTAATCTCTTTGCTCTTCTAGGTTGCCTTTTTTCTTTACAATGGAGTGGTCTTAGATAGATTTGTGCTGCAAGTCAGCCATCCCTTGTACCTGAAGAATGCATTACTGTACCATCCCCAGCTTCGGGCCCAGGCTTGGAGGTACCTAACCTACATATTCATGCATGCAGGGTGAGTACTTACAAACTGGAGAATCCCCACAATTCAGGTTCCCCAGAGAGAAAGAGGAAGTGACAGAATCAGCTCAGAATTAAATTTTTAAAACTCAATTATAAATTGTGTGTAACTATCTGAAGATGTTGTAGGGTGTTGGGCAATGAGGTGCAAACCTTCACAGCTCTCTGAAGGGACAAGGCAACAAAAGAAACTTAACAGATGCTGTTCTTCTCCCTAGCAATGTTTGGACCACACTTTCTTCTTACTGTGCACTTCCTAAAATCAGGTCAAAGCCCAGTGTTCCACTAAAGGAGCTGTGCAGGTGGTAGGACAAGTCTGCAAATATGCTGGACTGGTATTTTAAAACTATAGGGTGTTGGAAAAGTCATTCAAATTCCCTGTGCCTGGGACGTGTCACCACTCAGTAGCTGATCCCTTCTGTAGGGACTGAGATAATGCCTAGAGGACTGTGTCAAGCCTGAGCTCCCATTTTGTACACACTGGGCAAACACCAGTGTTCCTGTAGAGTTGACAATCTCGAGTGACCAGATGGACAGAGAATGGTCCATCCCATGCAAAATGAAGGTGCACAGTAAAACAAATCCTTCATCCCATGGGAGGTATGTAGCACACTTGGGAAGAATATACAAGATGTGAGGATCCTAACTCTGTTCTTCTCTGTGCTCACAAAATTCAAACAGACTTAATTGTGTGATATTTGTGATGCCATGGTGATGAGTAAGTGTCACTGGAAAGTTCATCCCTGTACAAAACATTCTACCCCCTCTGAGCAGTTTCTCTGATCATTATCTTCACACATTCCTGGCAGATAATTGCAATTTTCTTTAATTCTGTCATTGAAAAATGACAGCAACAAGCCTTTTAGCAGTAGTGTAGAGTTCAAAACTGCATAAGGACCCTTTGTTCTTAAATAGAAAGTCTACATTTCCATCAGTCAATGTTCTTCTATGAAAGGCCAGAAAGATCAAGCTGATCTTTGCCTTTTTCCATGTCTCTGATGGAAGACATGGTGATGTCCCTTCCCTGCCATGGAATAACTTCCTTGGTATATAATTGCCCTGGAGCACAAGATGTGCCCCAGATCCCTGGATAAAAACAGACTTCACCCAAGGGAAGAGTAAAGTTTTCAAAAGAAGCCTCTGAATGTGTCAACATCTGTCCTGTGTGCTGAATCCCTCCAAACAGCCCACATTACATTGATTCCATTCTGCAAGTGGGGACTCCTGGGCTCAGACATGAGGCTGGTCACATAAAATGAGAAGTGGAAATTTCCATCACCAAAAATATGGGGAAAACTGGGCTTGTAAAAGGAAGAAACACTTGATTTTAACTAATGTTGGTTAATTTGTATTTGGGCTTTTTTTTGATGATGGTGGTGTTTTACCACATCACTTCTATAACTATAGATTGCTTTAGGATACACTGAAGGAGAAACACCTGCACAAGGACAATTTTCCAGCATTAAATGCCTTTCCATGGCATGCTTTCCTAACCTGTGCCAGGTCACCCTTGTAGCAGACAGTTCTCTGGCATTCTTCACACTCACTGGCCAAAAAATCCCTCAGTTTTGTTTCACTCTGACTGGCTCAGAGTGGAGCAATGAAAGGTGGTGAGCAGGGGACTCATGATGGATTCCAAGTCCTTTAGCTACACAGCCTTTAAAACAACAGAGAGTCCCACTGGAACAATAAACCTTGTGATTTATCTGCAGTATCTGGAGTTAAGCTAAATGTTCCTTTATTTCTGGCTTCTCTGTGTTACTTCTCCTTTCTTGTGAGGAAAACAGATAAATCTTGGAAAGGTAATAATGTTTTTTAGTGGACACCCATCACTCTCCTCTCATTTTCAAATGAGAGGATAACACAATACCATGGGTCTATTGTTATCCTGCTTCCAGCTGAGACTTTTAAATGGTAATGTGGACTGCTCCTTAATTTAGTGCACTCAGTCTTTTTTTGAAGAGCAAGTGGCAGCTGGAAGGTGTTTGAGAAGGCAGCAGTTGCTAAGGCTTGGCTGGCTGTGCCTCTAGAAAGATTCCAAAAATGTATAGGCTGTGTGTTGGTTCTGATGGAGGGAGCTTTATCAAGGGTTGAAAAGGCAAAGTTGTAAATTCTGCCCTTCTGTTTTTATGGAAAGCAGACATTGATATCTGAAGCCCACACATTTGTATCACTGCCATAACTAATGACTTGCATTGATGCTCAGTCCCATTTGTTTGGTCCCAGGGAAGGAGAAAGTCCCTCATAAATCAATGACATCATCATTTCAAGAATGACACATTCAGCACTGGCAAAGGGTAATTATATTTTATGAGTTCTTATTGACTCTGGTGCCTGATGGGCAAGAGAAGTGAATGGGATTACTCCTGGGAAGTCTTTTAAGAACAGCTGTGAATCAGAGCAGTGACTTCAGAGTCCAGGATAAACTTTGCTGAGCTCCTACAAAAGCTTCCTTTGAAAAATAAGACCCAGTGCTTTGTGTGGAAATGTCAGGTGCCACCTCATGATGTTGACTGTGTGCCAGCCAAAGCTTCTTCCCTCCCCTCTGTGAAAGGGCACTTGGATGTTTTGACTCATCTCAGTGATCTCGGTTTGACCTTTGCTGGTTGTTCCTAATTTAATTCCCTGTGTTCTGTGAGCATGCAGGATCAGACACAGTGCTGACCATGCCCAGTGCCTTCAAAAGGCTTGAGGAAGGTAATACAAGAACTGTTATATGCAGCAGTTTCCCATGATGAAAAATTACAGTGCTGAGTGTATTGTGCAGGAGGGAAATTCATTTTTGGAGAGAAACTCAATGGAAACAAACTTATTAAGACATCAGGAGAGGACTGTTTTCTGCAGTATCATTTCTAGCACCTTTTTGCAGTCCAAATTTAAATTCTCATTTATGAGACTGTTCTGCCATTACTGCATCTCACCATCAGTATTTTTCTCTGCTGTATATGGGAAATTGCTATGGTAACATTAAAAAGATCAAAACAGTGGAAATGCATATAATTTAAACCAAAATTTGCTAGTGCCTCCCTGTGAGCAACCCTTTTCTTGTATAAAATAGGATGTATATTTTCCAGGCATTAGGTGCTTTGCTCTCTTTTCCCCAAAAGGTGCTGGCCTTCTGGGTTAAGGGTACCACTGTGGCATTTAGATCCATCTATTTTGTAATAGGTTCTCTTCATGCAAAAAGCAGGGTAGCCTTGGCTCCAATGGGATGTCACCATTCACTGGGGTCAGTCCTGCAAGCCCAGGGTAAATCTCAGACACTAACAGAGTGCTGAGGACCCTGTTCAGGGCCTGGTGCTGTTATTACCTCACTGGAAGATCCCACAGGTGAATATCTGTATAGAGCTTTGAAAAGTAGCAGGACAGGTTTGTTAAGTTAAGAGCAACAGAGAAGCTGCATTGAAGCTATTGATTCAGCTCAGGGGAAGTCTGCTGCACAGAGTCTTTGCCCAAAATGCATATCTGAGCTGTCACACTGCCTGCAGGCTGCAGCTGGCCCTGCACAGTGTGATAGTGGGGCTTTCTGCAAGAGTTCCCTCAACCCAACTTTTCCTGTGTGCTCAACAGGAGTTTTGCTGTTGGCTGTAATGGGAACAAGGATGGGGGAAGAGAGAGCACCAATGAGTACAGCTGGGCACCTGAGCAGAAATCAAAATTCTCTCTGCTTCCCATTCTGACCATTGAAGCAGGCACAGCAGAAGAGGGTGAGGGTCAGACAGCCCATACTGTAAAGCAGCATTACAGAAATAGCAGTTCTCTTGGAATTTCTACACTCACCTTGTTCCTAACAATCACTCCCCATCATGGCAGTGTGATGTGTGCAGGGAAAAGAGGAATCATTAGGAGGGGAGAAGAAAGAAACAGGTCAAATTTCTGGCTTCTGTTCCAGGCTCTGCTGCCATCTTGCTCCTTTTTTTTTTTTTGATCAGTCATTTAACTTCTTCAAGCAAAGAAAGAAGAAAAAAAGTCTGACTGAGAACCAAATATTGTACAAGGTCTTTGGCTGAAAGGACCTTGGTAGATAAAAGAAAGATAAAAGCAGCAAGGAGGGAAGAAACATTGCAACTCTAGGTCTGATTTTTTCAGGAATCACTGTTTCTCCCAGTGTTAGTCTACTTATGCGAGTTGGGTGCTGCTTGATTTTCTTTCCAAGATATCTGTGTCTCAGTGATAGAGAAAAGAGATGAAGAGTTGGAAAATAGGACAACTGTTGTTTTTCCTTGCTGCAGGATAGAACACCTTGGGCTCAATGTTGTCCTTCAGCTCTTGGTTGGGGTTCCTCTGGAGATGGTGCATGGAGCTGCAAGGATCAGTTTTGTGTACGTTGCAGGAGTTGTGGCAGGTAGGTGACACCTCTGCATGCCCTAAGTGGAGAAGAAGTGAAAATGGTCCGTGCTGGCTTTTGAGTTGGAGAAAAGTTTTATGATAGTTGGCATTAGGAGAGGAGCATTCAGTGATCAATCATTGAAATCCTTTGGGACACAGAAAATATGGTACAAGTTGGCATCTATTTCTATGTAGCCATAGATTCCATGTTTAGGAGATCTGTTAAAAATGCACCAATTACCTGTTATTTTAAAATAACCTTGTTTTAGATGATCTGCCTGAATGTGGAGTCATGCTGATCCTGTGGCAGTTCTTCCTCCATTTGTCCTGTCACCTTTCTACAGCCTAAGTGAGCAAGAAGCATTTGGTCATAGATTGTGAGCAGTGCAAAGAAATCTGGAGAATTCATTTAATCATTAAGCCGTGGGGTCTGATTGATTTTTAGTTTGTGCTGAATTGCTTTTGTTTATGTTTGGAATTTCCAGCAGTTTGGAGGTGATGGAAGTTAAATGACAATAGTTCAACATTTAATTAAAAGAGGAGGAGGAGGGTGTGAAAACAAACAAGAGCTTTACAGTGGAACTCAGACAGCGATTGACTGCCTTAGTTGAAGATTTATAGTGTTTGTTTTATCCAGCCACATTTTTTTTTTTTCCATAATAAGCAGATAAACCCTTTGTAGAATGGGCTGCATTGGGTACTAATAAATCCTGCATTCCAGGAGAAAGGCTGTGGAAAGAATAATTGGACTAGGACACAAGACTAGGCATGGTATAAATATCAATGGTGTTTAATGCACAGAAAGGAGTCAGCAGAGCAGCTCCACTTTCCCCTGACTTACTTTAACAAGCACTAACAAAAGTGGTGCCCAATTTGCAGCTTTCCAGACATAGCTTTTCTCCACAGATACACCTCCCAAACCCCAGGGCTTCACTGATACCTTAGCCAGTTATGAAACACCCTTTATTCTTTGTCATGTGACAGGAGAGAGGGAAATGGTTATATTCATGCTGAGGCAATATCAAGATAACTCAGCCCCTAAATAATCAGGAATAGACAGTAAAATGTAGTTAGGCCACAAACTTTTATGGTTCTTTCTCATTTGTCTGGCTTTACTAAAAAGACACATTAAGACTGGAAATTGAGGCACTCGGTGCAGTGTCTGAGGACTTAACTGCAAGTTCTTATTACTCATTCCTTTATTTCTCATTAACTTTTTCCTTAATGGCAGTGTTTAAGAGCTGAGTTTAAGTCTCAGGGCCGTACAAGGAAGGAGGAAGCTGTCAGCAGAGTTGGCTGGTGGAAACTCAGCACTTTCTTGACCTGGAATCTGTTGGGCAATTAGCAAAGAAGTTAATTAGATTCTGTACAGCCAAGGACTCTCTCAAGATTTGCCAATATGTCTTTTTCCCATTCCCATTCATCACAAAGATCTTCATTATCCCTTCCTTGTGACAGCAAATCTGCCTTTCCCTCTATTGCTTAAATTATTCTTAAAGTCAGCAATGAAAGGAGCTTTGAGCAGATCCAAGCCTCCAACTGGGATAAGAAGAAGCAATGTCTGTGTTTGGCTGCATTGTTGGTAGTGGTGTCTTTATGTACTTGGCCTGTCATTTTGCTGTCATGTACCTGGTGCCTCCATCCAGATTATTTCTGACTAGTTTTACTCTGAAGTTTTACAGTTAATAGGCTGTGCTTTGATCAGAGGCCTGTGCTAACTTACAAGTCCCTAGTTCCTTCTCCCCGTGCTAACATTTTTCTTGCCAACATGGAAGCTACTTATATTTTATCATCAGGTGAGAAATAAACACAGACATTTGTCTGTCTCCTGCTTCTTTGTTCTTTCAGTAAGGGAATAAATGCCTTTTTGCAGCACAAGTTTAAAGACACATCCCTGCCTTGCTTGGCTGCTTTTAAAGTAGGTGCAGAGGAATCAATCAGTCACTGCCTTGACAGGACTGAGTTGGCTTCTTGAGTCAATCAATTTCCCCCTCCTTCTCCTTCTGTATTCCTGACCTGCAGCAATTAGCACAAACAGGCCGTAGCAGGGATGTAGGGTAGGACAGAGTGTGTTTATTTGGTGGGCAATTGTCACAAAGCCTTGTTGTTTCCCCCAGGGTCCCTGGCAGTGTCAGTGGCTGACATGAGGGCGCCGGTGGTGGGCTCCTCTGGAGGTGTGTATGCTCTTGTCTCTGCTCACCTGGCCAATATTGTGATGGTGAGTACCAGTGACCGTCTGACCTCAGAGTGAGCCACCTCTCTGAGTAAGGCCTGACCCAGCTGTTGGTCATTCAGGGCTTGCCTCAGCTAAGAATCTTGTCTCAATGGTGTGCTCCTAGAATGGAAATATTACCCTGCACTTGGTCTTGGTACCCTGATGGCTGGCAGTTTGCCAGGACAACCTAAAGATGTTGGTAATCCAAGATTTATCAGTGTTCTCCAGGCTATCAGCTCTCCGTGCAATGGCTGACAAAGATTTGAAAAGCAGACTGGCTCTGCAGAAGTGGCAGACCTGTTTCTGTCTGCATGTGCTATGGAATTTTAGTGGCTATCTAAGGAAATTCAGCATTCACTGGATTCATGTGCAGAATATTCCTTATCTCCATCTGTAAAACCCAGACTGAAGCTGAACCCTGGGTTATGTAGTGATGCATCTTTTTGTGTTTACCTCATGAAATACTTTACAAAGGTGAGTGAATTCCAGCATTGTCATTCCTCTAAGGCTGGAAAGAGGAGCTCATCCCCAGCCCTCAGCTAGGTGGTGGCAAAGCCCAGCACAGCTTCCCAGGGCACTCCTCAGCTGACACCAGGCAAAAAAGCCTTTGCTGACAGAAGATTCATGTGGTGGCATGTCTGTCCTGTGCCACCAATACCAGAACAGAATAATCATAACCATAACAATGAGGATAATGCTCCTCCCCTCAGTCTGAGTGGGAAGATAATGTGAGGTGGCTGCAGTAGAGGCAGAAGATCTGTTATAGGGGTGTTATATGGGTGCTGGAAGATGTGTGTGTGTGTGGTGGTGTTGGAGTCAAGCCTTGTACTTGCTGCTTATCTGCAGTAAAGTCAGCAGGCTCCAGCTGTGACCACAGTGGTGCTGTTCCAGACAGCTTTGCAGCAGCTGGGAACTGAGAGAAATCCTGAGCAGAATTGGTCTCCTTCACCCTCTTCAAGCTTTTCAGAGCAGGAATGAGCTGAGGCTGTTGTTCAAGTTAGACAGATGGGTGGCTGGCAGAGAGGTTGAGAGTGGAGGAGAGGGCTACTCCTACAGCACAGGGTTTCTGCTGAGGAATTGCATCCCTACGTACAGATATTTTCAGTGGGATTTGTGTTCCCTGCCACTGTGCCAAGGGAAGCAGGAGGGAGCTTCCTCTGTCTTTCAGGGTGGTAACACAGACACAGGGGTTTTAACACCACAGTTCCCAGGGTTAGAGGGGGACACTGGAGGAAATATTGGTTTGCTTTAGAGGAAAGGACTCTTCCAGAGGCATGTGGAGACTCTTCAGCAGTTGCCTTCCCAGGCTCCTTAGAATATCACACAGAGATCTGGCACTTCACCACCCATTGGCCTCCACAGAATCTATTTAGCAATTGCTACCTTAGCATCTTTATTTCTCCATTACCCAGTGCCTCTCTTCTCATCTGAAATTATTTTTGCTGCCTTTCCAGTTCTGGTGGAGGGATGTTTTGGCTTTCCTTTCCCCCCTTGTCTCTCTGTGCTCCCTTGTTATCCTAGGTGCAATGCTCCCACACACTGGAAGGCGTGCTGGCTGTTTGCTGCCAGAGCTCAGCCTGGCACAGCTGGGGAGAGCAGGGACTGTGGCAAGGAGGGTCTCTGGAATCTTCTGTTCCCTTGTGCCTCCTGGTAACCAAAGGAAATGGAAACATTCCTGCTTGGAGAAATAAATATTACTGGAATTAAATGCGTAAAATAACCAACAGAGGGAAGCAATAAAGCATGTCATCCCAAGGAAAAGAGTGAGGGGAGGGCTTCAAAGCAGCTACATGGAAATGAAAAGGGAAGGAGGCAGTGCAGTATTAATCAACATGAGCTCAGAGCTTTCTGACTGGGTTAGGTCTCTCTGTGCAGAGAGAAAATCTGTTACTTATTTTGTGGAGGCTGCATTTTTGCCATCCCAAAGGCCATTATAGATAATCTGAAGAGTTTACAAGCATTCTTTTTATTTCTTCAGTGTGACAGATAGGGAGCTTTTCACAGGAAACCTGCTTATCTTGGTATCCCAGTCTGCCTTCAATAGGCAAATTTTCATTTAGTCACATAATAATAATAGTAAAATACTAATCATGTTGTCATGCATCTTAGTTTCTCAAAACATGATCTCTTTTCCTGCTTTAAAATTATGTGCAAGTGGAAAAGGAGGAATTTTAATATTTCTTCCACAATTTCTGATTAGCATTCAGAGATTTTTATTCCACTATATTGATTAATATCCAAGCCTGAAGACAGAGAAGACTAAATCCAAGTTTTCTTATGGCAGTGTTTCCTTGATATACTTTTATTGAAGTCTTTATTGTTTCTCTATGCTCTGCCAAAGATCTGAGCTGCAGAATGTCAGGGAGCCTGTGGCACAGAAAGTAGCATTGAAAAGCACAGTAGGGCTTGAATGCACTGAGAAGTTGCCTGACAAGTGACAGATCTAAATCTAATATCCCTTCAGGTTTGTGTGCAGCATTACTTTGTTTTCCTTGTCTCTTTTCCAGAACTGGTCAGGAATGAAGTGCCAATTCAAACTGCTGCGCATGGCTGTTGCCTTGATCTGTAGTAAGTACCACACAATGCTTGGCACATGTGCAGCCAGCCCTGTTTTGTTTGTCCTTGTCAGAATAGTTCATGCTGATTCAGAGAGTTTTGACTTTGCAGCAGTTTTGGTAGGAACTTGCAGCTGGGCCTTCTGGCAGCAGGAATCACATTGCTCTCCACTGCAGATTTTTGCTTTCTACACAAGCATTTGTAAACAAGGATTTGTCCTTAGCCAGCATCTGTAGCTTGTGGTGTTTGTGAAGGAGTGGGGCTCCAACATCTTCTCTTTGCAGTCTCAAACACACAATGCTTTCATAATGATAACACCTGGGTTTCCTGGAGCACATCCTGTCTGTGATGGCAGCAGCATTATACCCACACCAGTGAATTCTCCTCCAGCCCTATCCCCAGGGGGCACAGTAAGGGAAACCAAACCATGTTCATCACAGACAGCTGTCCAAAAATTCTAACGCATTTTTGTTATGGATTTGGTATAAATTTCAGAAGGTGAATGTTCCCCAACCGATCTACACTCTCACAAATCCAGATCACTTTCCAACCATGTCTGTGTGCCACAGCCTGCCATAGGCACAGCTTCCCTGTGCTCACCAAGATAACTTCTCCCTCTCTGTCTCCTCAGAGATGCAGTGCTGCCCACAACATAAGAAGGCATAAACCTAGACAATAAATTTCTTTTTTATTCTTTGTTCCAGTGAGCTTTGAATTTGGAAGAGCTGTGTGGCTGCGATTCCACCCCTCTGCTTACCCCCCCTGCCCCCACCCCAGCTTCATGGCTCACCTGGGAGGGGTGATGGTTGGAATCACCCTTGGTGTCATCATCCTGAGGAACTATGAGCAGAGACTCCAAGATCAGACTTTATGGTGGATCTTCCTTTCTATTTACGTCATTTTTGTCTTGTTTGCCATCTTCTGGAATATTTTTGCCTACAGTCTGTTGGATCTAAAGCTACCTCCCCCTCCTTGAAAACATGGGACAGAAAACTGGAGAGCAGAAGTCATCTGTCAGCTGTGTTAAATGAATGAAGATGGAGGATCTATTTTTGTATTTAACTTAGGGGAGGATGATTCTTCTGGACACACGAGTGTGCTGGAGGAGGTGCTTAAAGATCTCATGAAAGAAGGGGCTGATCACTTTGTTCACAAATCCAGCAGGTTCTGTTATTCTGGCTGGCCATGCCCTGCACCTGGGCACTGACTGCTTGGGTTGTTATCACACATCAATATTTTCTATGAGATATTTGTATTTTCCAGGTCAGTGCTGGAATTATGGCCAATTGTTCAGTAAATTTTCTTCAATGTTACTGAACACTAAAAGGGAAAAAGAGCAGACATTTGCTAATTAGAGACTCAAATGGTACTCACAAGGCAGTTTGAATCTGGTTTCTTTGGACATGTCTGACTGTTCAGCCATACCAGTGCCACTGTCTAATTACTTGAATGGTTCCTAAGGTATTTTAGCCTCTGCTGAAACTTGTCTTGCACAACTTTCAAAGGAATTGGCAGAACTTGATCACACAAAGTGATGAAGACTGGTCTTCAACTACAGGTCAAATGAAATTGCACTATAAACATTGGGAATCTTAGAGTGTTGTGGACACCCAGCCAGAGGTTACTTTTATTGTGCATGTTCCACTTGATTTTAATTAATCATTCCTCTCCTCCCCAGCCTGCTGTGGCTAGAGGGTGTGGCTGGGTTGTTGTTTTTTTTGGGGTTTTTTTTTGAGGGATGAAGAAAAGGAGGGCAAATGTTCATTTGTGGGTTTATCTGATGACAATCAGGTGCTGTTTCTTCTCTCTTTTTTTCTGGCCACACTGACCTAACACCTGGCCTGCAGTGAGCTCCTAGCAAGGATCTCAACTTTTCCAGCAGGTTCTTACTAGGAAAGTGAGACCATGATCACCTCCAGCAGCCCAGGGTGGGAAATGTCCAGTCCTTACAGCCATGCAGTCCATTTGGGGCCAAGTCCACTGAGGGCAGTGGAGTTAAATCAGTTTGTAGGTAGCACTGGTTTCCCAATGAAGTGGAGAGGGTGTTATTTGCTACAGTGATCATTGTGAAATGGATAAAACTGGTTTTAATATGACTCCTAAATTTTGAGGATGCCTCCTCCAGAGGCAATGGATGTTCAGGAGCTCCAGCCAACTGTTAGTTGCAATGATGCCTTTTTCTTTAGCATTGGTCAAGCCCAGTTCAGGCAGTCTGTGAGTGGGCTGTGGCACAGTTCATGCAATTGCCTGCACAGACCTAGGGACCACACGGGGACATCTGTGACACAAGCAGAGCTTATGGGTACTCTTCTCTGTAAGGTGCTTATTTTGCTTGTCACTTTAGAGAGCTGCCAAATTACAGTCCAGGAATGTGGGTGCCCTCTGCCCTTTGCCCACCTATTCAATGATCTGGACAAAGCAGCCATAAGAGTCTCTCCAGACAAGCTCCTCTCTTCCTTTTTTCTATTTCCTGCTGGTGCCCAGGCACAGCAACCAGAGTCTTTCATAGCACATCCCATGGGCACTGTAGCAGTTGTGTTTGCTTTGCAGAAAAATGTCTCTGTGTTGTGGGCTTTATTCTCTCAGCTGTGCTATCCATGCTGCCAGATGATACCACAAGCCAGTAGGAGCCTGTCCTTCTAGAGGGGACATCCTCAAATGCTTTTCAGCTGCCCCCTTCTTTGCCTCTTATGGGAAAATAACTCTGGGTTGAGCCCTGAAGTTTCTCCCACCAGAAGCACTCATAAAACTTCTGTTGCTTCAGAAGGAGGGGAGAGAAAATAAGTGTTTCTACAGCCTGGAATAAGCCTTACCTGCAAAAGAAACAATTTTTGCCACCTTTGTGCGCAGAAATGGAATTTCTGAAGGAAATTGCACTTTTGTTCTGCATGGCCAGTACATTGCTCATGGGCCCTCACTGAGGACCAAGAGGAAGGGATAAGGGACAGAGCTCTGATTATTTTGCAGAAGAGGTTGCTTCCCTGAGCCATTTTACCTCTGCAGTTTGGGTCTAGATCCCAGCAGGCACAAGAGTTTCCAGAGATTGTTGCAGGTGCTGGCCCAGTGAGTGTCAGAGCTGTGGATGTCCCTGGGAGCAGGCAGGAAGGAGAGTGGGAGCTGGGAGAGTTCTGACATGGTTATCAAGTAAGGAGCACATTCCTTCCCTCACTATTGCTAAGCCTTTCTCATTACAAATGCCTTGAAAACAGAGGTGACCAGGAATGGGAGTTCTGAAATCTTAGGAGAGCTTTTAAAATTTTGATAGAAAATTTCAATTGCAAAAAAACCCAGATTATTTTGCATATAATTTACTAGAGCATAATGTGCACCAATTACTTTTATTTTTGGTTTCTCATCTGAAAGCTACTTACTGCCCATGAGTTTCTTACTAGTAAAGGTTTCTGTACCTGCCAGTGTGTGCTCTGAGGTGAAGCAGCAAGATAAAAGTTCAAGAGCCACCAGTTTCTTGATCAGATTGATCGTGGCCAAAATGTCTTTACTCAGCTCAGGAGTGGGAGGGAGCTGAACAGAGTAATGCAGAAAACCTTCATTGGTCCTTTGTCCACAGATGAGTGTAGTTTACATGAACTGGTTGAAAACAGCTCTGAAATTGATCTTATGACTTGTTCTTTTAAAGTGTTGTTCATCTTTCTGACTTCATTCTGTGTCCTCATACCCTGCCTGAGCAAGTCTACAAACAACCCTGGGGATCAGAAAGGCCAGACTTTGAAGCAGTGTTAGATTTATTGTAGGTGAAGGAATGAAACCCTCTCACATTCCATTCATCAGAGCTGAAATCTCCCCCCATACATGGAGCAGTTTGTGCACAGAGCCTGTTGTCTGCTAAGAATCAGTCAGCTCATGGAGTCAGAAGCAGCATAAAGTGCTTAAGTATTTTAATTATTTTTTAATCATCGAAATTACAGTGTTTTTACAGAGTATCATGAATTCCAGTTATTTCTAACACACCCAGGAGTGCCACAGTGCTGCATCACCACAGAGCTAGCAGCAGCCAGGCTGGTCTGTTACCTCCAGATGTCCTTGAAGCTGCTGGCTGGATGTAATATTCTCCATCCTGCTCATTTGTGGTCCCAACCTGCCACAGTCAGCAGCACGTTCCTGAAGGAGCATCCACTGAGGGACTGGTTTCAGTGATTTCTTGTGGTTTCATTTCAGCTACTGCCAGGATTTTCATCAGTCAGATAAAAAATGAATCCATTGGACCTTAGGACTGTGCAGTGCTAGAGCAGAAGGCAAGGACTGTCACCGATGTGCAGGTCTGAACAGAGCACCTCGAGCAGGTGTTTGAGGCTGTGTCCTTGAGTGAGCACACAGCACCTGGGGGCAGAAAGGAAACGGCAGCGGTTTGTGTGTGGGTTTGTTTCCCTGGCGGTGAGTTCATTGCAGCAGAGCTCCGTGAGGATGGGGAGCAGTGCGGCAGGCGGAGCGGAGCTGCCGGGGACACCTGCCGGCGACAGGCAGGACAAGGGGCTCCGGCAGCCGGGAGGGGGAGAGGAGAGAGGAGCAGGCAGATTAAAGTCCACGGGGACTGCAAATGGCACCTTTTATTCCTAGATGCTTGGAGACAAGTAAAGATTAGTTTTACACACAGCGGTAATAACACACATGGGACGAGAGAGAGAGCTGTCATGCAGTGG
Source organism: Thryothorus ludovicianus (assembly GCA_013397245.1). NCBI lineage: Eukaryota > Metazoa > Chordata > Aves > Passeriformes > Certhiidae > Thryothorus > Thryothorus ludovicianus. The sequence goes on from VZTB01003836.1 coordinate 494,064, forward strand.
TGGGAGAGGAGGTTTCCAGGAACAATCTCCGAGTGAGGTGTAGCAGTCATAAAAATGCTGATGAATTTACTTTTGCTGAGTTTTTAAGACAACATCTTGTGTCACTGTTTCCCTGTCAGTTGATGAGGAATCTTAGCACTTACGTGGCATGTTGTGCTTTTTCACTGCTTGCTCCTCTGGCAGTGGGAAGTATTTTATCAACAGGGAAGGGGGAAGCTAGAGAAATTGTTACTAGAAATAAAGCTCAGGGATTCTGTATCCCAACACCTTGCTGCTTCTGATGGATTATACTGCCCATGTGTTTTAGGTCAGATTGGACCCTTTCAGCTTGAGCTGGGCTATGGAGGATGGAATCTGACCTGTTCAGAGCTGGGACTGACATGCCAGCTGACTGCTGACCTCACAAGGCAGCTGCTGCTCCCTGCCAATATTTATTCTCACAGGATGGTGGGTAGGACTTTCACACATCCTTCAGTGAGTAAAGAGCTTAAAGTCTGTTCACAAAGATTCGAGCTCAGCCCAGTTGCTTTGGAACACCCATCCATCAGCTTTTTGGAGAACGGGGCCGTGGCAGTTCAGCACCAGCCACCTCTGGGGGCAGCTGGGACCAGAGAGCCCAGGCCAGCACCTCTGGGCATTGCTGCTCCCTGCTCCTCTTACAGGGGTGGCTGCTCTGCAGTGCTTGGTGTGGTACAACTCAAAGGCTCCTTCTCTAATCACTGATGCCAAGAGCTGGTTATAAAGGAGTGCACCTTGCAGATCCATAAAAAAGAATCACACCTAAGACAGAAACCAAGCTTATTTAAAGGCAAAAGTAATTTAACGTCACCATTCATCATTTGCTTTTAATTGGAAAAAGCTTTCTAATATGCCAGTCAGAGAACAGAAAGTTTATGTTTCAGGGTTCTTCACAACACAAAGCACAAAGTATTCCCTATGATTTAAGATGCTGATGTACCTTATTTTCAGCAAGCTTGATAGACACATTGTCACTGACTCTCTCCTGACTCCCACAGTGTCTGTTCAGTTTGCAAATAAAGCCAGATTTATACAGCTTCTCTTTTGCTTATACTACTAATGCTAACAACACATCCAAGTGTTAAACACAAAGCACTAAACTATGGAATTTTCTGCCTTAAAATACTGAACAAATGGTACTTTCCCTGTGAAGGGCTAGTAAAACAAAATGATATTTGCAAGGTAAGATGCTATTGTATGTTTCCAAATATTTTTGTATTGTGTACATTCTGTATATTTTTGTTGTGACAATATTATTTGAGCGCAGAATCCATTAAATTTTTTGTGTTGGTTTTTTTTTGTTGTTGTTTCCTGTTTCCTTTATATTTTCTTTTTTTAATAAAATTTAGTTGGTTTATATTATATACCAAAAAACCATCCAAGAACTTTCAAGGACAGTTTTGTAAGTTTGTCTACAGTTAACATGGTATTTAACAAAAGAGCTCTTGGTTTGGAGCTCTGCCATGCAATCTTATTATGACATTGGTAACTCATTTTTATGACTGTCCAGGAAATAAAGGGAAGAGTGAACTGCAGCTTCATTTCTCCACAAGATCTAATGAGGATGCAGAACTGCCTTGGGACTTGTATGAAAATTCAGGTGTTGTCCCTCCTTTCAGCAGCTGTCCCTTCATTGCAGTGACCTCAGAACTGCAGGGAAGTTGACAGCATTTGAATAAATTTTTTTACATTTATTTACATTTCTTACATTTTTACAATTTTTTAATTGGGGAGGAGAATTGTGCTCTTTTAACATTAGGCTCTACTGAATGTTTTCAAATCTGAGAGCCAATACTCATCTCTTGAATCAAGAGTGGAAACAACATATCCATAAAGTTCTGCAGTAAACTCCCAACTGATTTAAATAAAAATCCTTCTACCAGTGTGGAAGGGGGAGGCTTATTTTGAAAAATGAGTTATGTTTTTGTTGGGAAGCAGTGGGTCAAAGTGTAATTTATAGGATGAAGATGTGTATAGAAGCAGCTGCTGTCAGATGTGCTACTCCTAAGGGAGATCACTGCTACCATGTGTGGGACTCAGCTCTTGCTGTCAGTTCTCTGCCCTGAACTAAACTGAGACCCTCAAACCTCTGTGTTCATCAGCTGAGGACTTTCATCACCAAGGTAAGGTGGGTTTTGTCAGCTTTGGCCAATTAATATAAAAAATGTTTCAGTCTATTAGCACCATACATTTTCTTGCTACCTGTTCTTCACATGCAACTTACTTTTTAAGCACTTGAGCTCTTTCTTGTGTCCTGATCAGCCAAAAAATTGAGCAATCAGTGCTCCAACTTTGTTAGAAATGTACACGAGCAACTAAGGGTGACATGTTTCATTGAGTGGTGCTGCTGCACTCACTCATGAATGAAAACACTTGTTTCTTCTTAGAGCTCCTGCAAATGACTGAATGAGGGGTTTGTTTTTCACACTATTTGTCTTCTCTGACCTGCCCAAATACATTCTGTGCCATCTTGGCTGTTAATTCCACACTGGCAGCTCCTGTGCATTGAGGGATAAAGGATTTTGAACAGGAGACATCAAGGACACACTCACTGACAATTTCCAGGCGCACTATTGAGGATTTCAGTGTTTTATTGTCAGCCTTATTACAGCTTCAACATGGTGATGTCACAGGAAAAGCAGCAACTCCTGCCCTCAGAGTACAGAGCCCCAGCACAAGTCACACTGAACTGTGTTAGTTACAGGCACTGTTTCAGGGGGAGTGCAAACACCCTCTGCTGCAAAGGGAACCAACAGGGAATTCTGCTTGAATCAGGTCTGCAGAAATCACTCTCTTTATGAGGTTACTCAGACACTTAATGATGAGTTTTTATTCCAGCTGTAGCCAAAGATTTCCTTCAGGTATTCTTCCTATATGCCCCATGATGTAGGTAAGAATCCATTGCTGATACAGTGAAATGTTTTAAAGTCTGAGTAATTAATTTGGGAAATTCATTTACTTCAAATTCTGAAGAAGTCTTAATATTAAATGTGGAAACTTTTCAGTTTCTTCATGATTGAAAAACAGGATTATTTACAGTTATGCAACACTGTAATGTAAGAACATACAAAGGTCCTGATCCCATCTCAGACTAAGGAGGAAGGGGTACCCCAATTTCAGATACCTGTTTGTGTGTGCATGCACACACACAGGCACTCCACTGATCACTGCAACTGTTCAGTTTTAAGGCAGCTCTGTTTCACACCAATTACCAAATTGTTTATCCAGTGGCAGCAGAACAAACCAGCAGTTTGAAAGCAGAAACCAGCTACAGACTTGGTACCTAAGCTCTCTTATCTAAACTAAAATGATTAATTCATTACCTAGATCTATCTAGATGTTTGTACTTCTTTGTTAAAACAAAGTAGCGAGATCAAAATTATTTTAAAGATATTCAAAATATTTAAAACACTGAAATGCTTGCCAGGTAAGGGACTTGGATTTGGTTCTGAAATGACTGTAAAAATCAAATGTCATGATTTCCTCAGAACAAGAGCAAGTTGGTTAGAGAATCTGAAGGATTCACGAGTTTGTATTATCTGATACTTACACATTAAAAAAGCTCATTGTGCTTTGTCTAAAACCAAGAAAAGGCAGGTGAAACTGCAACTAAGGTTTGACTTGGGCAATACTTTTAAATATAAATTAAAAATCCTAAAATAGCTGCACAGAAGAAATTAATGATTTATACATAAGAGAATTTTAAGCCACTGATGTTTCTCTCATGAATTCCTCCAGCACAGTCACTACATTCCTGGCTTCTGGCATTTCTGCATGTTCCACTTTCACAATTTTCAGCAGGATGTCTGCACTGCCACAGTTCTTTAGGAACAGGTAGCACTTGAACAGGGCGTAGTGGTTCATTTCAGCCTGGCGGATAAACCTCTTCAGGTTGTTAATGTCCTGGATAGCCTGGGGAAAGAGCAACAGAGCATTTCCTTATCCTCCTACATGGAACAAAAACACACTGTCATGGAAATAAAGGATAAATAGCAGCAGAAACAAAAGCATTTCCAACAGAACATCTGTATTACTATTTAAGAGTAAAATAAGAACTGAATATTGTCTTGGATGCATATTACAGCTTTTACTGAAATGCAGAATGTGTGGACACAATGTCAGTGTCAAACTTGCAGCAAGAATTCTATTAATGGCAGCTCACTTAAGAAATGTTAGCTATTGAACCCATGTTACCAATTGCATGAGACTGTGTGTGCAAGGCTCAGATTAAGAGTATTTGAAGAAAACAGACAACAGCAACAAAGAAGGTGGGTCTTATTTTAAGTTTGAGAAAGCACCTTTGGAGCATTCACTGAAGAAACTTTCACACTACTTTACAGGTGTTCTTGTCAACTATAGTAATCCAGCCCTCAAATAAAGCTTCAGAGTTAACCAGTTAATGACATATAGATATCATAATAATCTAAAACTTTTATTCACTGCAAAATAATATTTTGCATATAGTATTTGCTCCCTCAGTAGCCCCTATATCTTCTTCAAGTCATTACCATATATGAACAGGTACCTTCAATTTAAAGTTTTCCAAAATTTGCCGGAAGAGAAATGGATTTCCACCTTCAGCACCATTCACAAAAGCTTGCATCCAGTCCTCACAGAATCTGTTGCTTCCTGTTAAATGTTCAGGAACATGGAGAAGAGATAGAAAAAAGCAAATAAGCTCAACAGAAATACACAGCTGCATTCACCTGGTTTAATCACTCTCACATAACAAGGGATAGCAATATACCTGGGCCAGGAAATGAGTGTTAAGGAAAAACAATACAAGTGGAAAAGAAAAGCACACAGCTACAGTGATTACACAAGACTGTGTTCTGATTGTTGAATTCCTTTTCCCAACATTTGTCGAAAACACAATAGGAAAAAAAAGTTTTGCAGATTCCCTGAACTGTACAAGTCATACCTTCCTGGTCCCCAAACTCAGTGTACTGTGGATTTCATTACCAAGCATTTCCAACCCAGAGTTCCAGTGTGTCTGGTGTAACAAACTACTCTGGTACCTCACAGGAAAACAGAACCCAAACTTTCTGGGCAGGAGCCTACGAGCTTCTGACTATCCCAGCTGCCTGTAAGGTCACAGCTCTCAGCAGCTGATGGACCCAAGGGAGCCACAGGAAGCATTCCCAGCTGTAATCTCACCTGCATTATGCAGCTGGGGCTGGGGTCCACTACAGTCTACAACCATGGACTTGTGCTGTTCCTCTGTCATGGCAATGCACAGGGAGGTCATTGTGCCTTCCTGGACAAGTCCTTGGAGGCTGGCAGCTGCCAGGAACCTGACACAGAAAGCTCTTGTCAAATGCTTGCTCCAACTCCTGGACACCAAGGTGACTGTCAGACACAGCAGCCAAGTTACTCAAAGTATCTTTACCTGCTGATGTCCTTTTCTGTTCTTTCATCTGCATTTTTGACTTCTACAGGAGTGTAACTCAGAGCCTTAACAAAAAAAGAAACAGAGAAAAAAGAAAAAACCTGGATGCAACTTCAGTATTACTTCTGTTGCTGTATTGCAGTTCTGAGCAATAAATACATAATGTGATACTTTAAAAATTGTTCTTGTCAAGGCAGTACTCTGTATTATTATTGCAGCTGGTTCTGGGCTCAGATGAAATTCAGCAGTGATACTCTGTTAGCTATTCCATCCAGAACCTCCTCAAACTCAGGGACTGGATCTAGGATTAGTCTTTTTTCTGTTTCCAGTGAATTACACAAGGCATATACACAATATAACTCTCTTTTTCATTCAGAGGAATTATGGCATGGACAGCCTGCTCATGTTATTTCTGATTTTTTTATTCTAATTTCAGCATGGACACCATTAGGTAGCTTTTTTTAAGTGATAGAAGAAATTGTTATGTGCTTCTTTAGCAATAACCATGGGAAAAGTACTTGCTCTGAATTTAAAAAAAAGAAAGAAAAAAACTCAAACCAAACCAAAAAAACAAACAAAATCATAAAAAGAAGACCCCCCAAAAAAAACAAAAAGGAGAAAAAAGGGTTTTTCATTTCTTCCAGCTGGGAAAGCAAATGCAAGAAACATTTTAACCATGCTGGAGTCACTGAGATGCCTTCTGGAGTTCTTTTAGCTACCCACTTTTGAATACACTTACAGCATGTAGCAGAGAGGCAAGTCTGTCCTGGAAGAGCTGCACGACCCTCTGGATAGGGCAGATGGCATCCTCAAACCAGCTCCTCAGGTAGGGGCCAACACAGGTCTCCAAGTTTTTTTGCTGTAACACATTGAAACATTAAAACTTTAACTACAAATCAGATTTCTACACCAATAGAAGCCTTTTAATAATCTACCCAACCTAAGATAATTGGATGTTGGAACCTTCTTAATCTCAAATCACAACAGTGAACTAAAATAATGAGTTTGACATTCAAAGCCTCACTTTATCAGCAATTAAAGGCTTTGCATGTTAAGAAACAGCCAGGACTGTAATATTATGGTATATATTGAGTGAATACCATGCAACAGCAGATGGGATGACAAAGAGACTTAAAATGCAGAATCTCCATTAGAAAAATGTGACAAGAAACTCACAAATGCCCTTAACATTCAGAACTGGTAAGATTTGAGGTGGACATTGATAAGTTCCTTGTAGACCACTACTTTTTATCAGTTATTCCTCTCTGCAAATTTAACTTGAAGCGACCTTTAACAGATTTATGACTGACAGAAAAAGGTGTCCCCTCTCTTTTTCTCCTTTTGACTTGTGTGGCTGATAGCACCTTAGACATTTATTGTACTACAGTATCTCTCCCAGTGTTTCACACTGGTACTTGAAACATCTATTTTGTCCCTATAGATTAGATCTTCCAGATGGCTTTAGCAATTAATCTGCATAAATACTGATTTTCACCACTTAAAAAAAAAGTTAGGCTTTACCTCCAAATCAAGGTTTATCTTCAGATTTTGAATGTATTTGTCCAGCTCAAGTCTGAAAGTATCTTCTTAAGGAAAATAAGGTGCATCAGTTAAGACCTGTATTTTTTCCTTTCAGTATATAGCTGTTACTGACATTTTCAGTTACTGGAAGGTGTGCACAGACGATCTGATTTCAAGTAGGAACAGACAAAATGACAAGATAATTTTTACATCATCTCCCTCTCCATACAGGTAAAGAAAGTTAAAGGTAAGGATATAGTTCCAGACCCTTCTCTGAGCCACCTAAGAAACAAACCACATATTCTGGAGCACTGATGTCTGATTCCAACGTTGCCATTTCCAGAAGACTTTCTTGTTGGAAACGACAGTAGTAACAACCAACTTTACCTTCTGGTATGCTATGAGAAAAGAAAAAAAAAAAAAAAAAAGAAAAAGGAAAAAATTACTTTCTTCCAGATATATCTCAATAAATAAGTGCAAGAAGCAGACAAACATGATTTCTGAGGTAATTTTAACTGTTAGCACTGGTGGCTCCTATGGCCATGGTAGGTGCTGCCATAGGTGCAGCTCTTAGACCTTCTCTTTTTTCTTCTGTGTGATCAGAGTAGTTTAAAAGGAAATAATCATAAACATCTGTAGTATTTTTTAAGTATTCAAACAGTAAATGATTTAAAACAATATTTTTCTCAAAGTTACCTAAAAAAGGAAAGTGACATTGTGTAAGGTTGTTATTAAGGAATGAAAGAATAAGAACATGGAATAAGGATTACACCTAAGTGCAGCAGCAGGCAGGCAAGATGTGCCAATGTTCCTTAGAGCTCTCCTTCACCAATAAATTCCAAAGTTTACCTCAGCCCCACGGATGCCACATTGCCCATCCCCTCAAAGAGTGCTCCTTTAGTAAGGCGCTTGGCGATGAAACTGCGCAACTCTGTCTCTGCTTCGGCCGGTAAGTTGGTGTCCAGCAAGGAGAGGCTTTAAAACCAGAAGGAATCGTTACCAAAAGGCAAATGTTATTGTTTTGTGCCTCTCAGCATGTGCAGAGCCTGCCTCTAGCGGGGGGGCCCTGCGATCTCTCTGGTGACAGCTAAGGCTGTGATTTTTGGCCCATCATGAGCCAAAATCATGAGTGGTTTGCCCTCACCAGGAGTCTGGAGATGTGGTGTCAGCCCATGCTGACCTCCCCAGCAGCTACGGACAAGACACTGCCCTCTTTGTTCCTATGCTTCCCCAGCTGTAATACAGAGCTTATGGAAAGATGTCCATTGAAAATTAATAATTTTTTCTTTTATTTTACCTACATGAAAAACTAAGTCAATACAGCAATATCAAATACTAGTAGCAAAAAAAAAAAGGGAGTTCAAACTCAAGGATGATAGTTTCTGTTTAATACATTACTCGATCTCTGTACATGTGTCCATTCCCCAGGTATTCCAAGAAGTGCCATGGGGACTCCAGAGCGCTTTCACAGCGGCTGTGTTTTAAAGCGCTGCAGAAGACCTAACAGTGATCTGACAGCAATACGGCAAAGACTTCAAATCGAGGCATTCCCGTGACTGTGCTGCTCTGCAGCTCGGCCTTACCTGAAGTCCTCGCTGGAGGGTGTGTGTGCCACGGCACCGCCATCCCCGCCCGCGGCTCCCGGCTGCGCCGACCTGCAACCCAAGGGATTCCCGGGAGGGAGTTACAGCCGGGAACGCCACGGGGAACGGCGGCTGCGGCGAGGAAAAGCAGGGCCCGAGGGCGAAAGAACGCAGGAGGAGGGAATCGGTGCATTATGGGAGGGAAAGAATCATCACTGGGGACACAGAGGGGGGAAAATAAATAAAGGGAATGCAGGGAGGTGGGAACGACCAAGGCCTGGGCACGGCCTCCCCGCGGGGGAACCCGGCGCCTCACCTGCGGTAGCCATAGAGGCCGTGGTAGGTGCAGCAGTGCCGCTCCGGCCGCCGCTCCTCGCCCGCGCCGCC
>VZTB01003836.1:503059-534137 GCA_013397245.1 Thryothorus ludovicianus
GCTGTGCCGGAGCCCGCCCGGGCCCGCGCTGGGAGGAGCCTTCGGAGCGCTGGGGCCGTGTCCGAGCCGCGCTCAAACGGCTCCTCCGCTCGTGTAATGCGCAGAAAAATGCAATGGAGGCGCTGCAGTGCTTCTGTCAGTACAAGTAATCCTTTAAAACCGGTCACTGACTTATCGGCAGGACCTGCTCAAATCACATCTTAGAATCATACAATGCTTTGGATTGGAAGGGGATTTAGCAAGGTTAGCCATGCTGGCTGCTTTTAAAAAGTTCTGCTTCTGAAATACTTTTTCCGTGTTAAAACAGCACGTTTGTTAACTCGGCTTTGTGGCTACCGGGTAGTTACAGAATCACAGTCACCGAATCCTTGGGGTTGGAAGGGACCTCTGGAGACCATCCAGTCCTGCTCGCCCAGGCAGGGTCATCCGGAGCACAGGAACACATCCAGATGGGCTTGGATTCTCTCCAGAGAGGGACACCCCACCATCTCCTTTTGCAGACCAGCCCCATAGGGAGCAGCTGTGACCCTCAGCTGCAGCAGGACCCCTGCAAAGGTGTGGACGTGGCTGATGGCTGGACTTGATGATTTTACAGGTTTTTCCAACCTTAATGATTCTGTGATTCACAGGTGGACGTGTGGTGAGCTGGAGAGCCATGGGGGTAACACAGACACACACCCCGATGGATTGTCACTGTAACAGAGGAACCAGCGCTCATCCAGGTGCAGGTTACTGAGGATAGTGAGGGCCCGACACGTTTAAGTCAAGTCGGCTTTATTGTGTTCTAGGGGTGCCGGGCTCCCTCACATGCCATGGCCTCGCTGTCAGCACCAGAACACCGCAGAGAGCAGCCAGCTTCTTGCCCAGTACCATTCAGTGGGAAAAAGTTTCCCTGTGACATAAACACGAAGACAAGCAACAGTTTAGATTAGGAGGAAGTTCTTTGCTCTGAGAATGTTGAGGCCCTGGTACAGTCCAGGGAAGTTGTGGCTGCCCCATCCCTGGAAGTGTTCAAGGTCAGGTAGGACAGGGCTTGAAGCAACCTGGACTAGTGGAAGGTGCACCTGCGCATGGCAGAGGGGTGGAACGAGATGAGCTGCTCCTAACCCAAACTACTCCGTGACTGTCTGTGGGACACATTCGGGTGCCTCAGACTGACCACCCACAGCCCCGACGGGACAAAATGGCGGCGCCGCCTGAGGGACAGCCCGATGGGGGCGACCGCGAGCGCGTCACGTGGGCGTCCCCCCGCCCTGCTGGCGCGGTGCATCCTGGGAGTCCCGAGGCCGCCGCGGCGCCTGAGGCAGCTCGGCCGCCATTTTGTGCCTCTCGCTCCGTGCCGGGCGGCCGTGCGGCTGCGGCTCTGAGAGAGCGCTCGGCTCTCCTGCTCTGTAACTCGGGGTCACGCCGCCATGGGCCGTAAGAAGAAGAAGCAGCTGAAGCCTTGGTGCTGGTATCCTTCTGTGTGGGACGCGGCGGATGCGGAGTGCTGGGTGGGGGAGGGGAGCGGCGCGGCCTGGCGCGGTCGGGGCTCGGTTCCGTTCCGTTCCGTCCCGAGATGGGGCTCAGCCCTTCTCCCCACGCTCGTTACGGTTGGTCTCGGTGCTTGGCCCTGTTCCAGCCCTCTGTTCTCGGGCTAGGGCCCGGTCCATGCCCTTCCTGTGCTCCCCACCCCCCGCACGGCCTCAGGCCCGCTCTCGTCGCCCTCGCCAGGCCGGGGCCTCCCGCCTGATCACTAAATTCAGGACAGCGGGAAATGGAGAACGATCTTTGTCCCTCGCGATGGAGGATGTTAAAAGGAGAAAATCCTGCTACTAATAAATACATTTATTCATGGAAGGGGGTGGGATGTGGTTAAAAGAGAATTTTTGAAAACTTTTTTTTTTCTTCGTTACGGAGGGAACTTTCAATTTGTAATTGCTGCATCATGATCAGGTTTAATTTTTTTCAGTATCCAGAAATACTGGTGGATTTTCATTTGATCACTCCTTCAGGATGTGCTCACTGTTGTAGAGTGATTACAAATTTACCTTTTCTCTTAAGCTTCTGTTCTCTAGAATTGTTTAATAAAGAAATCTAAAAGGTGCTCCGAGGTATTTTACCATTTTGTCTTATAAGGCATCTCTGCTTGTTTTAAACATTAATTTATTTCACGTTTTGGTGGAAGCAAGGGACACATGGTGTTAGCAAAGTTAACATTTTCTTAATAACGTATAGCAAATGTGTATTTGTCTTAACCGGGAAAACACGTGAGGTGTTTGCTGAAATATCACTGCTGACCCACGGAAAGGAAATGGAATTTGTCTCTTCTGTTATATAAGATGTCCAAACAGTTCTTTGCTTAAAATATTTCTTTTTAAAAGCAGAACATTCTTCAGTTACTGCAGCAAAATATGCTGTGTCATAAAAATTGATAGCTGCATAACTGGAAGAGGAAGGGAATTTTTTAACCAAAACCTTTGTTCTCATTTATGGTTGTTAGTTACTGGTGATTGATTAAAGAGGCACTTCTTGGTCATTTGCATAATTTCCCTTTTGCTGATTTCAAGCCTGTTTCTCCTTTAATGCTGTAACAACATTCACACCCCTGAAGAGAAAAATAGGTAGGACTTGTAAACCATGAGTCAAACAATATGGAATCAAACAATGGTTCTCATTTCATGCAGACACCTTCCCACTTTTGTACCTGTGTTAAGAGGGATCCTGTACTGGATCAGATGAGGATGTTTGGTTTTAGACATCCATTGAATAATTGTCACCCTTTGGGAGATGCTTATTGTGCCTTTCTTTTGCTTCAGGAAAAATCGCCCTGGTGCTAATTGCCTTAGTCCTGTCTAAAAGGTCACTTCCAGTATTAAATGTTTCCTTAACAGTCTTCAATAGGTACTGTAATAGGGATTTTGATGATGAGAAAATCCTTATACAGCATCAAAAAGCAAAGCACTTTAAATGCCATATATGTCATAAGAAACTGTATACAGGACCTGGTCTAGCTATACACTGCATGCAGGTAAGGAGTTTAACATTTGCATGAGCTTTTCCTTATATAAACAGTATCTAAAATTTAAATAAAGTGTCCTTAAGAAGGTGGCGGCTTCCAGCCTCTTAAAAACTGGTGAGGAAAAAGACAGCAATGGCCTGTTTGCAGTACAAGAGTCTTGCTGTGTCAGCAGTCAAATGGCCACTGTGCACCAGAGATTTTTGTCAGGAGTTCTGAAGGAGTGAAGGAATTGTGCTCTCTTGGTTTTTCTAAGTTTATGTAACCTGGTTTAAGGGGTAATAATAGTTACCAGAGATTAGGAAGCACAGATCAAGAAAATGCTTGGCCAGAGAGATTATTCCCATTAAGGATGTTCCTTTTTTGTCTTGAAACTGCCTGAAGAACACGGAGAATTTACCCTGAATTGTGGTCAGCAGGATTTTTTTTGGTTTTTTTTTTTCCTTTAGGTACATAAGGAAACAATAGATGCTGTTCCAAATGCTATTCCTGGAAGAACAGACATTGAACTGGAAATCTATGGAATGGAAGGCATTCCAGAAAAAGATATGGAGGAACGGAGGAGGTTACTTGAACAAAAAACTCAGGGTAAGGTGTAATGAGGCTGCTTGTCTGTTATTTCCCTGGTGTGTTCCTTACTCAGCTGTGGCACTCAGTGAGGGTGGGATTTAATGTTCTCTGACAGCTCCAGGCATTTGCCAGCCATGTGGGAGGCTGAGAGGGATTTTTCCTTTCCTGTTCAGAAGTAGCTGCTGCCAGAACAGCTGCAACAATTGCCTAATGAATGTGGGCATGGTCATTTTTTTGTGGGGATAAGGGGAGGAAAGGCTAAAGGTAAAACTATCCTGATGATTCCCAAGCGCTTCAGTTTCTTTGCTGTTCATGGATACCTTTGGTGGAAGTGCTTTGGTTTTTGCTGACATTGACAGGAGGGCAGATCCCTCTGTGTGTTCAGGGTCATGGCAGTGTGTCGAGTTCCTTCCCTTTGTTTGTGCCTATAGGTGGGCTCACAGCATGTTCTTTCTTTGTATTTCTGTGATTTTTTGAACACTGACAAGGTTTGAATTTTGTGATTAGTTAATTGCTAGCAATATAATTTGCATTCAGTTTAATCATATGCGTTATGCCATCTGCAGAGAGCCAGAAAAAGAAACAACAGGATGATTCTGATGAGTATGAAGATGATGAATCTGCAGCTTCAACTTCCTTTCAACCCCAGCAAGTTCAGCCACAGCAGGGGTACATTCCCCCAATGGCACAGCCAGGTTTGCCTCCTGTGCCAGGTGCACCAGGGATGCCTCCAGGTGAGAGGGTGTTTGGTAGCTGCTGGAAACCTCAGTAGAAACATGAATTCCTGCTGGTGTACACGAGTGATAACCTGCCCTCTTAACACTGGGGTCACAGAATACTCTGGGAGGTGCAGATAAGCAGTTTGTTCTTTTTCTTCCCCTGTCATGTGCGTGAGCATCTCTTCCTTGGTGGGCTAGATTCAGATAACTAATGCTGGCATGTAGATTGAAGGCTTGTGGTACTAAGACAGATTAGTGCTTCAAACAGAAGTCTACTGGTGATATTTGTTCATGGTATTTATAATGGTTTTGGAAACAGCAGAAAGGCTGCTATGTATCTGGAGACTGCTGATACAGAAGAGGCTGTTCATACAGAGGCCAGAGATAGAGTGAGGAAAGAGTTTTGATCAGTGAGTGAGGAATGGTCTCTTCTTGTAATAACATGTCTCCTTTGGAGACCACTGAGAAAATCCACAGTCTTGCAGGGCTGAGGACAATCAATCAAAGTTAGTATTTATATTGCACTGTTTGTAAGCCATATTATTTCAAAACTCAATCTTTTAGAACTTTCTGTAAAGCATTTATCCAGTGTAAACTTGCTAGATGACATTTGTTAGCAACTATGTTTTCAGAGTTGTTGAAAATTTATTTTTCTTTTAAGGTATACCCCCATTAATGGCAGGTGTTCCACCTATGATGCCTGGAATGCCTCCAGTTATGCCTGGAATGCCACCTGGGTGAGTAGCAAGAAAGATTTAATGTTACATGTTCATACTGTGCATTTTAAACTGCTACAGAAAAAGTAAAGCTAATTTAAAAAAATGTAAATAGTGAATTGTGGATGCTGTAACCTAAATATTAAGACTAACCAAAGAAGTGGATGGCTGTAAACCAACATGTAAAATATGGCCAAACTGAGTTTATGTGTAAAGTATCTTGCCTTTCTCCTGACTTAATAATTACTTAGTAGTAGTATATTGATGTAAAATTTTGTTATGTTGGTTTAGAGCCTTCTGTGAGCCAGTATTTCCTTGTGTTTTTTACATATGTTGTGCATCTGGTTATCAGTCATCAACAGGGAAAAAAAGTACTGGATAGTTTATATTTTTCTTGTATTTTGGGCAAAAAATGTTGATTTTTATGCTTGTTTGGGGTTGACACCATACCCTATCACAATGTGTTTGGAAATTCACAGTTAGATTTTTGATTTTGTCATAAATTTTCACAGATTACATCAACAGAGAAAATACATGCAGTCATTTTGTGGTGGAAACATGTAAGCATCTCATTAATGTAATTCTAGGTACATTCATTATGCCATTTTATGTCATGTTTTTGATAAGCTGTAAGTTGTTTAACTGAAAACCTTTGAATATTGCCTAAGAATTTGGGGAAGGTGCCTAGTTAGGTTTTATTACTATATAATATGTGAAGGTTTTATGCTTTTATCTAAATGAATATTACAAAACATTAACCAAACAGACCCTTAGAGACTTAAAGCCTCTCTTGAACCAGAGCTTGAACAGCTCCATGTGCTCAGTCCCTCACCCTGCAGGACATTCTGCAGGAACTCAGTTTAATCTAAACTATGTGAAAGTTCATTCTCTTCTGAGACATAAGTATTGATTTAACAGTCTTTGAATTTAAAAATCATATCACAGTCAAACATGGTGTGGATGGTCATCACAACTTTTGCTTTTCTGGGTGGAAACTCAACAGAATTTAATCAGGTTGTCTGATGCTTAGTCCTCATTAAATTCTGTGTTAACTTCAGGTGAATGTTATGTCACCTGTAAAAACACAAATGAATTTGCCAAAACTTCACTGCATTTCATTTTGGGAGGAGAGGGTGGTGTAGCATTATAGTTTTGTCTATTCTGATCTAAAATTTTGCTTACCTAACCTGATTAACTTTTGTTTAAAAATGACCAAATAGTTGGGAGACAGGAAGCACCTTTGGTTTTAGTGTGACACAGTTCTAGCGCTAGCTGCAGTTTCTCAGGCAGTCAGTCTGGGGCAGCAGGCAGTGAGCATCCAGCCTTTATTTTGGTGCCTGCTGGCTTCAAGACTCACTCAGCCAAAAAAGGGACGATGGGTCTGTGTTCCCAGTCATTGCTGCTTCTGCAGTGCTTGTTGCCTGTGTAGCAGTGATAGATAACTTGAGAGCAGAAATCAGACTATTCCAGAATGAGTGTACACCTGTTCATGGCATTTGATCTGAAAACAGCAGTGGTGAAGGTGTCTTGAATGTCATACAAACAGAAACTGCTTCTTAGTGGGGTTTTGGTTTGTAGTGGAGTGCTGCAGATCAGATTATCTTGCTTACTCAAGTAATAAGCATTCCTTTATTTTGTTTCCCTAATCCATTTTTGAATGTCTGCAAAAAAATTAAGCAAATTTAAGCTATGCTTGTTTGTTCCCTGTAAAGGGCTCATACATTTTCATCCAGGGAAAGAAACCAAACCCATTTTTAATATGGAGAAAAAATACATTAGAATGAGGACTTCTCGTATTTAAAAACCAAAATCCCACTTTATCATTAGTGTATGAAGTGTTTTCTGTAATTGAAACTCCAGAAGCTTTCTTGCCCTCTGGTCTCTGCTCTGCTTTTGTCAATAATATCTGGATATTTCTACAGCTTTGGTTATCTGTCAGAGAGGAGTAATAGCAGATGTGCAGTGATTGTAATGTGATTGGAGCTAGCTGGCTTTCCTACATTCAGACTCCTTGAGTGTACTGGGCTCAGTTTCTTGGAACACTCTGCTGCAGCTAGTAGTCTGAGGTTTCAAGAGACCATAGTTTTGGAAATCTTGTAATAGAGGAAGTGAGGTTTTGAGAAATTAAAGTTCAAACCAGTGTTAGAGGGTTTGGGTGCTGGATTATGTTTTGGTTTTATTCTGGTCAAGTCAGTTGGTTTGGAATTGCTTCTCTTGAGAGCTTCTTGAAATTATTTACCGTTATTTTTTATCTAATACAGGGATATGCCAATTGCCTTAACACTTTATCATGAGTGTTCAAACTAGTGCTTGTTTTCTGTTCAATAGGATGATGCCAATGGGTGGAATGATGCCTCCTGGGCCAGGAATCCCACCTCTTATGCCTGGTATGCCACCAGGTAGGTCAGGGTTGTCGAACTCGTACTATGGTGAGAGTTTAATTATATTTATTTATTTCCACTAAGATGTAGGATTTATGTAAAGAACATACAGTCTTATGCTACCCACCACCTTGGTGTGGTTGGATTGCCACAGAGGCCACTCTTGTGCAGAGGTGGTTGATTTATGGCTTCTAATTATAAATAGTTATTTGATTTTTATACTATTGTTAAAGTAAAAAATATACAGTTTTTTGTTTTATTGCACTTTCTCACACTGTTGTGTTGCCTCTTCATCCCTTTTTTAAATTAATGTTTGTGGCTGCAGTTAGAAAATTGTAATGATTGAAAATGTGGAAAGTGGGGAATAGTTGTGGTGGTTTACCCAGCCAATGAGCCTGCTCTTAACTGAAGAAACTTAACTGAAATTTTGGCCTGCAGTTATAGCTTGTGCAGCTGGTAAGCAGCCCTAAAGTTCCCTGGGTGTCCCACCTGACCAGGAGCTGTGTGATAGGGAGCTGAGATTTGCTGGTTTGCTTGATGGAACCCATGGGAGCTGTTAACTTCCTGCTGACCCTCTCCTAGAGCTCCACGCACAAACGCTGGTGTTGTGGTGACACTACAAAGTGTCCCAGTCCACTTTACTGGTGAGCCCAGCAAAGCTGGCAGTGTTCCAGTCACAGTTCTGGTACCCTTCAGAAACAATTTAGTCTGTCTTAGATTTTTGTAACAGTGTCACCCATGGTTTTGGCTGTGTAGGTGCAGTGTGTCAGATACAGTTACTGCATTAATTGTATTGTTTATTGAGAGCATAAACTTCATTATTGCACTTCTAGTGAAAAACAACTTAACCTAGCATTGCTCTGAAGTGTTTGAGGTTACTGCCTGTGTGTGGTCATTGACTGGTGACTGCTGACATTACCTTTTGTCATGTTTTATTTTACTGTTGCCTTAAAAATACCTGTAGTGGGAAACTGTGTTCTGGGGAGCACTGGGAACAGGGTTGTCTAAAGGAATACTCGTGCTGCCTGGAGCCTGATCCGTCGGCCGTTGTTTGTGGTTTGTAGGGATGCCCCCGCCCGTTGGGCCCCGCCCTGGCATGCCTCCAATGACACAAGCACAGCCTGTTACAGCCCCGGGCATTCTGAACCGGCCTCCAGCCCCTGCTGCAGCAGCACCCACCCCACAGCCTCCAGTTACCAAACCACTCTTCCCCAGCGCGGGGCAGGTAAGGTATCCCAGAGCCTGGAATCTCTTGTTACATTCTTCAAATTGCCACCGTGTCAGTAGTGCCTATTTATTATTGAGGAGGCCCAAGAAGTGACTGGTTCAGGTTTTTGCTTGGGTTGATGTTTAAGTTTAATTCAGTGTAATGCTTGAATGAATTTTAAAGGATTCTTTCGTTTGTCTTAAAAACAGCTGTGAAACCAGACAGAAGTTCTGTAAGCACTGGGGAAGAAAGGAGTAGGCAAAACACTCCTAAACACCTTTAGTTTGTTGTCTGTAAGGGAGCTTTGGGTGGGTAAAGAGATGTGTTAGCAACAATCTGATTGCATAGAACTCTACCTAAAATTTCCAGCTTAAAAATCTTAACGTGACTTGTTCTCAGCTGTTCCCATAATGGGCTCTCTACTGATAAATGGATGAATTTATTCTGTAGTCTTTTTAAACTGCTTAAACATTTCCTGAGCTAGGAGGGTTTTTTTTTTATTTAAAGAAGTTTAGGAGTGTGTCAGTGTAGTGAAAAGTTAATTTCAATGTTTTGGGGGGGGAAGTGGGGAATTGGTAGTGGCTTGTGACCTCTTCCCTTTAAATGCACTTGTTGGTAGGTCCTGGAATTTTTACTTGCTTTCAAGTATATTGCAGAAACCTTTGTCATTTGGGCTTTGCATTTTGGGCTTCTGCAGGGAAGATACATGTTAACAGCAATAAAGTCCTTTCAGAAGAAAGGGCTTAGTGCAAGAAATCCTTTCATCTGGATACTTTCCACCCATTTGTTTGGAGACTTTTCACTGTTTCCTTTCTTTTATGCTACAGATGGGGACACCTGTCACAAGCTCAAGTGCAGCTTCCTCCAATTCAGAAAGTCTCTCAGCATCTTCTAACGCTCTGTTTCCTAGCACAGCACAAGTACGCAGGAAGTCACAGTTTAAAACAAATTGCTTTGCAACTTAACCCTTTGGACCATTCTGTAAAATCTAAAATTGACTAAACATCTTCAGATAATTTCTGTTATATTCCTGATTATGTTTAGCTGGTGAAACTGCAGAGTCCTTGATTATGAGTTGCATCTTTCCAGAAATAAGCATGTCAAAGTGCCCAATTTTTCTTAGTGTGAAAGAATGAAATGTTACATCCTGGTTCTAAAGGGTTAAAAGAGCATGAAAGCAGTTAAATGCATTTTAGTGGGCAGTGGTTAGCTTGATGCATGGTGAAGGCTTTTTAGTTTATGTTGTTTAATATGGCACATCATAATGTAGGGAATTTTTAAAATTTGCATTATGTGCAAAATGTTATTTTTTTTTTTATTGGGAGGTTCAGATAATTGTAAACATGCAGTGGCTAGAAACAAAAGCATTCTCTCATAACTAAGGTTTGTTTTGGAGATTGCTGTGTCTTTAGAGACAGCTTTGTAAAACAGACTTACAAGGTTTTTGTAACAGAAAAGTGGGGGAGATGAAATATTGGAATTTCTAGTGGATCTTTTACCTGCTTCTATTGATTCTTCATTCCCAAATAAGGTTAAAGTTCTGTAGATAGACATAGTGCTCGGTGAAAATATTGCAATGTGTTTACAGAGAGAACTCTTAAAGCCCTGACACAATCAAGCTTTCTTAAATATTTGATTAAAATATTTCTTAAATACCTAATTTTAAGGAATTCTAGCACTTTGAGCAGTACTAATTGTTGCTAAAATATATTAATTTAGTGAAAAATAATGAATTTATATTTAGAGGCTTCTAAAAATTAGTGGTTTGGGAAAGATTTACACATTTGCCAAATTGAGATAATAGTTTGAGATAAAATAGTGGGGTGGTTTTTTCTTTGTTGTTCCTTTGTTGTGGTGGCTTTTGACCTGCAAATTTTAGACTTTCCAGTGTGTGTGTGTGTATGTGTACATACTGGGGTTTATTTTGTCTTGGTTTCAGTTGCTCTAGTATGCAATAAGGCTGAACTTTACTTTTGTCAAGCTTGTTATAATTATGTATCTCACTGGAACGTTTCAGAGGTCTAACAGTCATCTTTTATGTTTTCTTATGCTTTGAGAAATAAATATTGACCTGTGTCTGTGTTTCACAGGCTGCAGCAGCTGTGCCAGGGCCAGTTGGTACTGATTTCAAACCTTTGAATTCTACACCCGCGACAACAACGGAGCCCCCCAAACCAACATTCCCTGCTTACACACAGTCTACAGCCTCAACCACTAGCACGACAAACAGCACTGCAGCTAAACCAGCTACATCTATCACAAGTAAGCCTGCTACCCTCACAACAACCAGTGCAACCAGTAAGTTGATCCATCCAGATGAGGATATATCACTGGTAAGTCAATTTGTTTTCATTGTTTTACTGAAAAACGCGATTTGTGATGATATAGAAGGTTGAGTGGAATTTCATCTGTGCTCTGCATTATGTGGATTTCAGTAATGGTGAGAGTGCAGAACAGATGTAACTGAGAGAACTTCTTTGATTGCAAAGCAATGACTGGCATATTGCAGTGATCTTGCTGCAGTCTAAGCCTTAGTTTTGGTGATGGTGGGAAATCTCTCAACCCAAAATACAATTTGGACTTGTACTGCATGTGTCTTAAACTTGAAGTTAACTGGGTCTGGGTAATAAGTGAAACAAAAGACTGAAGGGTTTGAAGTTGTTTTGATGCTATTATAGCAGTTAGAAATATGAAACTTATGGATAAAACAAATGAACAATAATTACAGTTAGAGATCGTTTGATTTGTGTTTTTAAGAGAAAAAAGGCTTTATTCAGCTGGGAGAAGGGGAGAATTTGAGTTCCATGCAGAATGCTTGAATTGGTCTGTATTAAAGTCGGTAGAAGGAGGCAAATCCTACTGCTGCTGTGTAATGTTGCTAGTAGTCTTTGAATTTTTAAGGTAGTTAAAATAGATGAGTAATCTGCTTTGTTGCATCTCTATTTACTTTGCTTTTGGTGAGTTTTAACACAATACATTGTGCTTGTCTCTTCTGGTTTTAGGAAGAGAGAAGGGCCCAGTTGCCCAAATACCAGCGCAATCTTCCTCGACCAGGCCAGGCTGCCCTGGGTAATCCACCAGTTGGACCAATTGGAGGTATGATGCCACCACAGCCAGGAATTCCTCCACAGCAACAAGGAATGAGACCTCCCATGCCACCTCATGGTAATCACAAGTTTCCCAGCTTCCTGTTTTTGAAAAGATTCATGAAATTGCCTGTGCTAGCAGGGAGGGGTGAAGCTTTTCACAAAATGCACTTCTCACTATTTTAAAAAAAAAAATTAAAATAAATACTCTTTGCATCTGAACTGTTCTGTTTATAGGTCAGTATGGTGCTCATCACCAGGGCATGCCAGGATATCTTCCTGGAGCAATGCCTCCCTATGGTCAGGGGCCTCCGATGGTGCCCCCGTACCAGAGTGGACCTCCTCGCCCTCCCATGGGAATGAGACCGCCCGTCATGTCGCAAGGTGGCCGCTACTGATGCTCCTGCTCACGCCCTAATAGGTTTGGAGATTAAACCTTTTCTCATCTTGTGCTGTTAATATAGCCAAGCTTCCGTCAATTAAGGCTTCATTGTGACTTTTAAAAAAATGAGTATCTTCCCACATGCAAGGAGCTATTGGACATTCTTATTTTACATGAGAAAAATTATTTGGAATAATAACAGGAACTTTTCCTGATGTTGCAATTTATACTGTATGGCTTCTTTTTCATGTTTCATCTAGGTTTTTAGAAGTGAAGTATAGTAAATATGGTTCGTTAAATTGTGAAGGCGCTGGAATTACATGAACATACCACCTTAAAGGCAAGTTCTGTAATGTTATGTTGCTATTTGTGAAATGATGCCTTCACAGCGCTTCAAGTGCTGTTGGACTTCATGTCCCCAACATAGTTTGGTGAGGGCTGTAACTCTTCCCAGCTACTTGTACATTAAAGTCTGAACTTGTAACAATATTTAATGTATTTAGAGTTCCTCCTGTTTCAGGGTTTAAGTAAACTGACCCACTAAGGTCATGTGACTTTTCTGTACTGTTATAAACTTCATTGTAATAAAAGAGGAGAAAAATTTATATGCCTTTTTATTCATGACCAGCTGTGGACGACTGCCTGAAAGGTTTGTACAGATGCATGCTGTGGTAGCCGTTGGTGTAATGAACACAATTACTGGTGCTGTTTTGATAAAGTCTGAATTCCTCGTTCTAAAAAGTCACTCCTTAGCTGTACGTCCGAGTAGACAAAGACCTGTACACTTATTAACTGACTCCTCAAAAGTGAGGCTGCAGGAGGCACATCCTAACTCTTGGTTGTAACTTCTCTTAATGCATATGTTTCTTTATTTGTGCTTTCTTGTCCTCAATAAATTTTAAATGATTTCGAGTCCTGGCACTTGCTTGTAGGATGTGAAAGTGCTCTGAGATACATCCTAGTGCCAAGGTGTGTCCCAGTAGTTCATTCTGCAACTGATGCTTATTAATGTGCAAGTGGAGGTGAATTTTAGGAGCCTTTTAGGTGAAGATTTCTAGAAGCTTAGGTGCATGGCACATGGGTGAGTGACTTCCAGTTGATGTATTGAAGTTGACCTGCAAAAGAGAAATAGTAGCTTAACCCTCTTGATGCATAGAAGAGGCAAAGCAGGCAAGTGTAATGTGTTATATATGCTGTGTTTTACTTTAAATGTTCAGAATATCATGGTTTGGCAGCCTCTGAGAGGTGAACCATCTGTACCCATCTGTTGTGTGCTATGATCAGGTGTCATCTGAGTTTTCTTGAGCCTTTCAGTGAAAGTTTCTGGAGTAAGAGACCTTTTTATCAGAGAGGTCTTCCCTCTATGAATTAGTCATTTCTCTGATTCTAACAGTAGAGTGACGAGTTCCTGTGATGGTTGTAATTAAGTCTGACATGATGTGTTCCTGTGTTATACCTCTGATGTCGAGGTATGAGAGTGTCAAGGGAGACTTTTTGGAGAGGAGGGAAGTGAGAGCCTCTTTGGCCTCTTCTCAGTGGGGAAAAAGAGTGGTGAATTTTTCATTTGCAGGTCAACTTCAAATACATGTGCCAGCCTCAAGCCTTATCTGCAGTTTAATTAATGGGGATATCTCTTCTTTAGGGTAGGGTAGAAGGATCATTAGCATTTTTTGTCATTCTATTCATAGATGGTTTTTGTACATGGTGCAAGTTTTTCACTTGGTTATAATACTGAGCATTATGGCTCTGTTTCTTGGAAGTCTTGTGCTTCTTTAACTGCACTAAAGTACTTCATGTAGCTTTATTCTGTACTGTCTCTTCTCTTAAAAGTGCAAAAATACAGTACAGCAAAAATACTACATTGTCTCAGCTTCTGACCTCTGGTCACAGAATGTCTCAAAACCACTAGAGCATCCAGTACAATCCAGTTACAGCTGAATGGCCTTAGTTTATCCACTAAGAATTAGCACTAAGACCATAACTCCAAGCCTCTGTTGAGAAGCAGTTCTCTCTAATCACTGGTATCTACTGATCACCTTGTCAGATGTGCAGTATTTGGCTTGCAAATGTGCTGAGTGGGCCTTGATGTCAATTCTTTTGTTAGCTCTTGCTAACATCTTGCTTGAGACATAAGTCTAACAAATAAAACTTGTTTTGCTGAGGCAATGCTTTTATACTCTGTTTTATTCTTCTGTTTACCTAATTAGGATAATTACAAAATACTGAAGAGATTTTTACAGTGTCTTATATTTGTTCTTTTTTACTATTACACATAAAATTTATACATTATAAAGTGATCTTAACTACTGCTTGTAAAACTATAAAGCTTCATACTTCTGAAGATCATATTGCTGCTCTAAGAATGCTTTGCTCTTCTGCCCCAGTTGAGTAAATTCCTTCTCCTTTTGGTGTCTTTCTATAATTTTCCACATGTTTTTTTCAGACCCCTACTTTTCCTGGGATAAAACCTTACTGCATGCACTGTTAACTCAGCATATTCTGCAAGTTGTGTTAATTAAGTTTCACTCTTTTAAATGGTGGATGTCTCATTCTGGTAATGGTACCATTTTGTAGCTAATACTGCATAGACTTCAAGCTTGAATGCATTTTGAGAAGGATCTTTCCTTAGTAGTAATGTTATGAAAATCCCTTGAGTAAGTGCTGCCACATATATTTCATTGGTACTTGCATATTAGCAGGTGAACAATTTTTCCATGATTTTCTCATGGATACTTTCCTGCTCCTGTCATTCCTGTGCAATAAGAGCTGTGATGTGCCTGCCTTTAGTCTTCAGTTACTCTTGTCTCTTGTGTGATTCTTCTCTGAACAGGCAGCTGTTGCAGTGCCTGTGTTGTCTGTTGGTCCCTGCCTTCATTTCTTTGGATACTGCTTCTTAATGTTCAGAGAGTTGGATTTATGGTGCATTTACCCAAAACCAGTAAAACTACTTTGAATGTATTAGTTGCTTGTATAAAGCCTTGGTTTAACAGTACCAAGTGCAGTTGGTATAACTGACAGCAAATCCCTGGATGTAATGCAGCCATGAAAGCAGGGTTTTGCTTTAGTTAATCTCTTCCTGGAAAGAGATTGCTGTAGCCTTTATGATTACAGAAAAGCCTGCCTTTTATAGCTGTTGCAGGACTCTAGTGATACAATTACATAGGCAGAAGCTTTGTTTTTTAGTTTTTGCCTGAATTTGCCATGACAGATCGTGTAGTAAAATTCACACTTGCGAGTGCATTTTGACCAGTCTCGAAAGTACAATATAATGCAAATGTTGAATACAGAAGATTAGGTACAAGAAAATTTCAGAGACAGGTGGGAAAATAGGTTTAGAAAAAATGTGCCAGCATTTATATTATCTAGGATTATGTAGAAGGTTCTCGATTATTTTATGCATGTTCTCAAATATCATAGTAAGCACCTGATCTTTTGGGCAAAATGGGTGAGACTTGCATGAAAGAACCTTGAAAAAGCCTGGGTTAGTGTTTTAGAAGTCTTTATATAACTTCTCCATACTGCCATTAGAATACTCTTCTGCCACTGGCAAAGTTGCTTTAAAAAAACACTACTTAGCTGGCTTATGTAGACTGAAAATTCCTTCTGAAACCTTTGGATTACTTTTTTCTTTTCTTCCACAGATGATATTTTAGGTGCTGATAATAAATTTGAGGCTGGGCTGTTTATCTAATAACAATGGATAACTATTCCTCGCTCTGTGCATGCATGGGACAGCACAAACAAGCTTCTAGAAAGATGTTCAGCTGCATCTGCCTTCTCTGGTTTCTGCCAGTATTTTAGTCTGTAAAGCTCTTGAGCAGTACTGACACAGAACTGGAAAACTTATTCTCTTAAAACATGGATGAAATTGAATGGGATACATAACCTGCAGTTACTTTATAGGAATCAAAGAATTCTGGATACAAGATGAAAACTAGAATACCAAGATTCCTTGAGTTTTGTGAGCAGCAAGAAGGGCATTATGACCTTCAGTTAAATTGAGACTGATACACCAGTCCATGAGCTGGGGCCACAATTTAAAATGGTAACTAATGACACTTCTTAGTAAATGTCTTAATAATTGTACTGGTCTAGTTTCTACATGAACACTAAGACAAGGGTGATCATTTTCAGTGGCTGGTGGAATCTTTAGCTCAACTTTTCATGAACTAGTACAACAAATACTATCAGTTATGGGAAAAATGCCCCAAGGCAACTGACTGACGTTCCATTGATCAAGATACAAAGCAAAACAAGCTGTCCAATTCAGAAATAGCTACCAACTACAAAAAATACTGTTTGGGCCTAATGAAAGAGGTGCTATAGCAGTAATTTTCTTTTATTTGCTTGATCACTGGAATTTTGTTAATTTTGAATGCATGTCTTTCACTTAATTGGGTCATGTTTTTTCTAAAATTTAAATTTTTCTTCTTCCTATAGCCCTGCCATAGGACAGGCTGAGGCAGAGTCTCAGTGTTGCCCTGTTCAGTCTGAGGCAAGTGGGATTTATTTTATTCATTCTGGGGGCTTTCACAGCTTTATGGCTGTTGGATATTTATGTCCCCAAACTTGCAGCAAGTTTGGTGAAGGCCCCTACATTTATTTTAATTTAGGTTTTTTTATTCTCTTTTGGTAGATGGGCTCTATATTAATATTTATCTTTTTATTATCACTGGTTTTAAGAGTCTTAAGGGGAGGGAACCTGTTTTAAGTTGTGTGGGTACCTTTTCTCTTAATGGAATGCATTTCCTTCGAGGCTGCTCAGGTAGTTCTTAAGCCCCACTGCCCCTCCCCATCTTTCCCTGCATTGCATTTGTGTTGTATTTGTTTTTGGGTTTGGTAGTGTTGATTTTGTGTAGTCTCTGAATTAGTGGCATGTAAATACCAATTATTAATGTTTTCTCTTCTGAGGAGATGTATCTATTGAAAAGCTTACAATAGGTTGGAACTAGTAAGTTGATTGCTACAAAATTGTGTAGCCCAAATTACAGAATACAGTTTCTTGGAAGAAGGTTGAGATGCTAATGCTGCTGTGTGTGTGAGCTGCACCTGAACAAATATTAATGTAGAGCCCTGTGAAGAAATAGAAATCAGATGAAGTTGGTGACACAGAACAGAAGAGTGAGAAATCAAAGCTGCAGATTTTTCAGTTTGCCAGTTTCAGGGAGAGCCTTTTCCTCAGTCTCTCGTATACATCAAATTTGAGATTATTTTGACTATTGCAACAATAGTAAGTGTTTAAAAACCTTTTTTTGAAACCTTGTGAGATTTCTGTTGCATATTCAAAATTTGCTTGAAGTTTCTTCTTTCAGACAGTGACTAGCAAAAATTTCTACCCTTTGTGAGGAAAAAAGTGCTCATTTTGTTGCAGATCCATTGTTTGTGAATGCTTGAGGTTGCTTAAAGACAACCTCAGCTTCAGAACAGCAGGTTTTGCCCAAGAAGCTCTTGCAGCATATCAGCAGTGAAACAGTAAATAAACAAATGTGGGAGTCTGGTTTGAGTATTTTTTTTTTTTAGTAAGTTTTGGTGATATTTTTAGTTTGTGGTGAGGCTTTTTTATGAGCATAGACTTGGTTTAATTTCTTCAAGCTTTTGCTAAATAATGACCCCTAATGGAATTTCAAGTAATTTTAATTCAAGGATAGAGTTGTAATTAACTTAGAAGAGTGGATTGCACATTGGTGTTGTACCCTTCTTTGTTTGTATTCTGCCCTTTGCATTTTTCCTGTAGAAGGCCCCCCCAAAATCCCTGTCTGACTGGAGAATTGACATGTCCATGTTAACTGTTTCAGAATGGTTATTGAGCATGGTCTTGCTTTGCTAATTCTCATTGTGGTACTCCCCCTGGTAACAGTGAAGATGAGAACAACTCTTCAAGACAGACTGCTGCAACTAGTATTTCTTTCATTGTTTAATTTATAGGAGCATTTGGCTTAGTTCTTATTTCTGTAGAATTCTGAGGAAACTGCTTAACTCAAAATAATACATTGTGGGGGCTTGTACTTCTTGCTTTAAGTATCTGAATCTCCTCGAGTGTCAAAATAAAAACCAGGCAAATTTCAAATGCCTCTTTATTTTGAGGGATGAAGCATGTTCTTAGTTACATTCCAGTATTGCAGCAGTTTTTGTATCACAGTTACACATCTTGCAGTTAGTGAAATTTCTTTACTAAAGGTGACAGTATCTCAGTGACATGACTTTTATAGATAATAACAAAATGATATTTTGGAGTTCAGTTTTTTTAAGCTTAAGTAGGGGCACATAACTTCTTTTAAGGAGGTGGGGTAAATCGGGTAAATTTGCGCCTGATCTGTTAAACAAGAAGAGTAACTTGGAGATGTGGTACATACCACACACAAAGAATTTCAAAAAAATCTGTATGTTTGCAGTGAAAACAATCAGAGCAGGGAAGCTATGGTAGTGACTGGGTTCTGTAAGAAAGCAGCTGCCTGGCACTGCTGTTTGTCTGTCATGGGCTAGGTTGGAAGTAGTTTAGAAGAAAGAAAGTTTTGGGATCAAGATGAATCAAAGTGATTGTAAAGTGTAATGCATATAAAGGTTCTCTCTGAAGTTCTGAAAAACACTTGGTGAGAGGTTTCTGTAAGCAGCAGCTTAGTGCAGTCCTGGTTGCCAGAGCCCAGATTGCCAGTAAGGCTGTGTTAAACTCAGTTTTACTGCAGTCTGGTGAGGGTGGAGCTGAGGGGGCTGAGCCCTGCAGCCTGCTGCTCTGGCAGCCAGCCATGTCCCATACCCTGTCCTGAAGCACAGCAGCCAGGCTGTTATCCTACTGAGTCAGTCTTGGCTGTCCCTGGTATGAATAATTGTGAGGCTTGGTATTTATATGCCTGTGAATAGTCAGACACTTGTGACTAGTGAGGCCCTTGCACCTTCTGAACAAGTTTACAATAACTTCTTAAATTCTTACAGGCTTTTTTGCAGTAGGGACAGTCAGCAACACTGCTGTTTTAATGGCAGTGAATTTGGCTTCTGTAGAAATACTGTCTTGAACTTAACTTACCCTAAGGTTTTGCTTTCTTGAGGATATAAAGAAGTGAAAAAGTTTTGAGAAAATAGTAGACTTTAATGGCAATATCATCTTAATTAAAAGCAAAGAAGCACATGACGTTGATAGCTTGAACACTTTTTTATGAATTCTCTTGTTAGCAGTTAAAGTGTCTCTCTGATAACTAACTGCTTTACACAAGGTTCAAGCTTCTGATATATTAAACTTTTTTTCCTTAAATTTTGTCTAAATCTCTACCATATTTAGAAAGGGGACATGGGTTGTAGAATTTCAGCTTCTGCTGCTCTTAGTGGCCAATATGTATAACTGGTTTTTGCCAACAGCAATTTTAATTACCAGAAATGAATGCAGTACAATCAAAGGGAGCTATTTCACCATCTCTCAACTTAGAAAGTTATGTAATGCTTTGAGATAAAGATGTCGTGCAGAGTTTTTTTCTTTTCTCTTTTTTTTCGTTGAGTTACTTGCATTGAATTCTTTAGCTTCTTTCCTATAAATTTAAGTGGGAAAAAATACATTTTGCTCTTTTACTTGTAAAGTCCAGAATAAGAAAACACACTTTAAGACTAATGAAGGAACCTGGCAATGTAAGTATTGTAATTTCCTTTACGTTTGTAGTAGGCAGCAGGTGACCTTGTTAAACCTTACGGGTTATGTACGAAAAATCAGCAGGGCAAACTGAAAGTAGATTTGCAGTTGCCTTTACTTCACATGCTTTTCTTAAGCAACAAATTGCAGTAATTGAAGTTTGGCAGCTTTTNATTTAAGTTTTGGAGCTTTTTTTTTTTTTTTTTTTTTAAATAAAAAACTAAATTATGGGTTAAACATCTTGGTTTAATACAATTTGTGTTTCTGTTAACTAGCAGCAGAATTTCAGCATTTGCTACTTACTGGTAGAGAAGAAAAATTCCACAGAACTGCCAGTACAGGTTAGTTTAATCTGTAAGTACCTGATGTTCCTATTTGAAATAATTTGTTCAAATGATACCACTTAAATACCTGAGGGGAATTTTGGTCTCTGAAATGTGATTGTAACCTACTACTGGTTCCAGTAGTGAACAGACTAGACTTTTTAAAAAAATCTATAATGGATTTAATTAAGCTTGTGGACAGGTAAAAAATATCTGCAAGCACCTTTAAGGAAAAGTTACTACAGAATCTTGACAAGCAGCCTTTGATGTTACTGAAGAGTGTGAAAATCTGAAGTCAAAATCACTGTGGTAACATGCCAGTTATTAATGAGGCTGTTTTTTATCAGCAAACCAGCAGGATCCTGTTTGTTGTGTTGGGGATTAAGCATTTCTGTTTGTAAGAATTCATAGCAGTTTGTAATCTTTCCATTTTCTTCAGCTATTGCTAATTACCCTTTCTTACCTGCAGATTTTTGCTTTGTTAGGCTGGTAAGCCAGGAGATTGTTCTTCTATGCTTTTTTTAATTACTACTTTTGTTAGTTCTTTTCAGCACTTCAGAGGCTACCTACTAATGTGGTTTTGTCCAGCTGTTTTATCTTACTCCAGAGTTACTGCTCTGCCTCTGTTTTAATTCTGCCCTATTCCATATTCCCAGAAATTCTGGTATTTTATACCTTAAAATAGGAAAGATTCTCTGTGAATGGATAAAAGATGCAGCTTTCTCTGGAATGGCTGCATACATTTATTTCTGTTTAGACTTTGTATAGCTCATTTCTGCATATCAGCAGAACAGATGAAAACTTTTTCTGTGCTGTAGCATGAAGCAGAGATCCAGAGCTGAATGGGCTGTAAAGCTGTGTTTTAATTCACTTTGTAAGGCCATGATGTCTCACTCTGAATTAGAGGGGCTTTTGGCATCACTGGTAAATTACTTGGTTGGTACTGGGAAGGCCATAGTTGTGTGGTAGCTGAACAGACACTTCAGTTTTGCCAGCTCATCTGAAAGGTCCTGGAGTGGGCTTGAGTGACTTGCCACTTCCAGCAGAATTGCTTGGTTTAGAATTCTGAAATACTAAAAGATACTTCTGAAGTCATCGTAAAAACATACACGGTTTCAAGGCAGCTGTATCTTCCCAGGTTTTAGAATGGTTGCACTTGCAGCTCATTGCCTGCATCTTTTCTACATCACTTCTTGGTAATCCACACTAAATTGCTTTGTCTTCAGAATGAGCTACAAGCAAATTTCTGTCTGATGTTGCATAGGTTTTTCTTCCTAGAAGGGGAAAAAAGGGAAGCCGTACATTAATATTTGTATTTTAGCTTTATCTCTGCTTAATCTTAATTGCAGGTATGCAAGAACAGAAGGGATAGCTTGTGAGGTCATTATCCTGTTAATAGAATGTATCCATATTTCTTACACCCTCTGTGCCTGACCCTAGCTTGATGCAGTGCTCTGTACTAAATTGGAGTGAGTAACTGTTTTTGGCTGCTCAGTTGCCTTATCAAGGCCTGCTGTTAATGGTGGTTGGATGCAGACCTGCACTCCTTGTATGTTGGCCTGGGGATAACTTAGAGGGCCGAGTGTGTTCCATAGTGTCTTAACCAAAAAAAAGTGCATTTCTCCAGCATAGATTGTAGTAGGACTCTGGTAGGCATCATCTCTTTGTGAAACTTTAAATGGCAATTACTTATGGTATTTTTTGGTAGAATAAAGTTCATTTTCTTTTGAGATAGGACCAAAACAATACTGGAAGTTTGAACTTTGATTACCAGGTGAGCAGTATTAAATTTTAGCTCAAATTCTGACACACCCTTAGAGCAGCTGTCCATTGTAAAGTGGTCCAGCAGTCTTCCCTCCCAGTTCTGGTACTGTATATTTGGAACAGTTTGTCATTTCCCATTATTTCCTTAGACTGCTTGCTCACTCCCAGTTGCCCTTATAGAGCTGGTGGTCACTGTGCAGCAAACCCAAAATGAGCAGACTCCAGGCTGGTTTTAGTACCTTCATAAAGGACCTTTAAGCACATGAGTGAATAGTGTCCCCTTCTGGTAGCAGTGTGGCCACAGAAGTTAGTGTAGGGTTTGTATCTGTAACCTGATACTGCTTTTGTGTTAAGTGGTTGAAAGGGCTGGGATTACTGATCTTTTTCAAAAGACAGGTGGTGGCAAAATACTGATGTTGAATTTATTTCAAGAAAGTGAGAGACTGGTAAGTATGTGCATCACTTTAATGCATGCAAATAATAGTAAATAACAAGCTTAATTTTATAGCATTCAGTTTACAAAGAAGATTAAAAGAAAATATGAAGCTTAACATCATTTGCATTCACTGGGAACCTTCTCTGAACTCTTCTTCAGGAATGGGTCATTGCACATAAAGCCATCTGTAATGTGTGATCATTTTGTAAAAGTCTCTGATTAAACAGAAGTGAACCACTGTTTCTGTGTACATTTTTTTCTCTTGAAAACCTATCTAAATTATTATTTTAACAGCTATTATGGTGGAATAACTTGGTACCAGATTTTTTGATTCACTGTCACTTAAATTGGAAACAAACAAGTGAATCCTAACTTCTTAACCTTTAACTTCTTTTGCAGCTGATCCACTCTCCTGCTGCTAAGTATACTGTACAAAGCTATTGAAGTTGGAAGAGTCAGAATATGGAGAAAAAGTTTCTAACAGTTTTCATAAAAGTTGGTGGCATAGGCATGCTGGGAGGTGCTCTGTTCTAAACCCTTTTAGAGCAAAATGCCAGAGAGATGAGGTAGCCTGGGAGATGGATATCCTTGCCCCTCCTGTGATGAGAATGGATTACTGTGCTAGGCTGGCTGGTCTTATTTAGCTCCCCTGTTCACTCATGGGTTAATTTCTGAGGTGGTCAAGGGAAGATAGATGGATGTTTTAATGTGACGTGGACCAGTTGGAGGCATTTTGAATTGGCTGTGTATGACAGGAGGTGTAGAGGACCCTGCAAGGGAACACTGCTGCTGTGCAGAAGCTCTTGGTGACCCGTTCAGCTCCAGGGACATCTGAGGGGCATTTGGGAACTGCTTTGTACTAAGAGCTGGTTAGAGCAAGGGCAGTTGTGTGTTGCCTGGCAGGTTAGAGCCCTCCCAAAGTGAACATGACTGGTAGGAAGTAGGAAGGGTGGGTCTGTACTTGCTCCCCTGTGAGCCACAGCCAGTTCTTGCAGCAAGGGACACCAAGAGTTAATCTGTAAGTTTACACTTTTTCTCTAAAACTTGTTTCAGGTTTTTTTGGGTTTTTTTGGTTTTTTCTGTGGGGCTGGTGGGAAGGAAGTAGAGTTTGAATCTAAACTTTTAATTTCTTATAAGGTAGAAATGGGCATATTTGAAAAGCAAGACCCCGTTCACACCTCAAAGACAAGACTGAAGCTTGTGCAGTAGTGTGGCTACAGGACAAAGCACTGCTGTCTGCAGAATCAAGGTGGGTGTGTGCAGGCAGAAAACAGGTTACAACACAGACCCCCCTGGCCAAGCTGGCTGTAATTTTTCATCATGGTAACAGATCCTTTTCAAAATGTCTGTGCTTCTGCTGTAGCATTTGAGCACTGTGTATCTGGTGAGCAGTCAGTGCTTCACTTTTCACTCCCATGCTTTTCATTAAGTTTAAACATCCTGTTTCTGCTCTGGGTTGAAGCCATCTAGTGCCCCAGGCTAGACTTGGAAGCTGCCTTTGCCCAGTTACCTTCTCAAGCATACTCTAGTCCCCTGCATCAGGGCTGGCAGGCAGAGGGGGATCTTTTGCTTCTGGCAATTGTTTCTGCTACCTGAGGCCAGAATTTGAAGGGGCTTGGACTAGACAATAATCTTCCATCTTCTTTCTTCTGAATTCACCATGGCTTGCAGTATGTTTTACAGTTTTTGGCTGTGCCCAGATCTTGGCTGCAGTTAGAAAAGCAAATCATACCTAGCTACTGTTGGAAATACATCCTCAGGTAGGGTCATAAAGCTCACATAGAAATGGTAATCCTTCATAAAATATATTTATTAGATTAAAACAAGTTATATGACAGGATTTTGGCAATTTTAATCACAATATCTTATATCAAACAATGTGAAACTCCAACAACTTACATTATTAGAAGCTGAATGTGACATCAGAGTTGCAAATACAGCACTGAAAACTCCTTTGCGTTTTTCAAATCATGGATGTATGCTCTAGAAAAATTCAAGTTCTGTATTTGTGGCATTCCTTGGATGATAACACAAAATCATTTCACCAAGTGCAGGAATTGCTTGGACTATGAACACATTAACAGTGCTTGGAGATAATCTTTTATGTCACCCATGACTCTGCCTACATACCTCTGCACCCCGCCCCAGGTACAGATATGTCTCATAAGGTAATATTTACACAGAGAAGCAATGTAGGAGTGAAGCAGAGTTTTGAGACCTATTTTTTATCAGTCCTGATTGCAAAGTCAGCTTTAAAATTGCTTCCATATTAAAATCCAGTTTTCATTTTAAATGTGAGACTGGACACTTCAGAGCAGTACATTCTAAAAGCAGTGTGTACTACATACCTTATGTTCTTCTGATGGCTGGATCATTTTCAACCTCAATATTAAAAGCTACAAGGCCATTAAATGAAAAGCCTAAGTAAAAGGTCACATTTTCATTTCCAGCAGGCACTGATTCTTGATGGAGTGGCAAGATACGGAGCTCCTTCACATGACCACGTATAAATAAATTTCTGTCCCTGGTCCAGCCAGAAACTCTTTTGAGATAGTCACGAATTGTGGGAATATTCCATACAGTTCCATGCAGCCACTTCATTCTCCTCTCATCTAAGGACCCCACCATCAACTTTTCAATTTTAGTTTTGTGCACAATCTTACTTAAGCCATAACCCTTTCCCAGAAAAAAATGGGTATAGATTCTTTTCTTTCTGGTAGAAACATCTTTCATTTTGATGTCATAAAAGCGTTTCAGGGTTTGAAGGGCTGAAGTTAAAATTTCTTCTTTATCGGGATCAGGCTCTTTGTCTAATGCCTCATCTGGCCAGTACAGCAAGGTGAGCAAAAAAAAGGCACTTGCTGGAAATGATCTTTTTCCTTTGAAGAATCTTAGACTGAGCTCACGAAGAGTTGGCAGTGGAAGGAGTTTGGCTGATCCTGGTGCTAAGCAGGCTAATGTGATGTGGCACAAAATAAAATTGATCAAATCATTGTCCTCCAGCCTGTTCCTCAGCGGGTTTTCTGGATAGAAACTAAGGATCCTTTCTAGCTTTTCAGCTGGCCTATTCCCTTTATTATCTGTTAAGAATGACAGGATATTGGTGACATTTCCTCCACCACTCCCATAAATAATCATGCGTCTCATGAGCTGAGTGTCAGGACCATTGCTGCTGTCATCAATAAGTGATGCTGAGATGAAGAATTTAGTGTATACTGCTGACTGTTTTCTCAGCCATTTTCTGGGATTATAAATTTGTTCTTCCTTATCATTTTCATCATCCTTCTCTTGGTGTTTATCTGTCTGGAAATAACTTAGTTCTTCCGAAATCCATTCCAGAGCATTATATAGGTTCTGGCGCAAGCCTTTTAAGCGGGAATGAAGTCTTCCCCAAGCTCTTTTTATGCCTTCAGGAATGTAATCTGTGGTGAGATATTTCACAAGCTCAGTGTATTCCCCCTCTGGATTTCTGTGGAATACAGGCAGTGTGGACAAAAAACGAAGAAGGCGACAACCTACTTCTACTTCTCCAAAATAGCCAGCGTTGTTCATACTTTCACGTTCTTCCTTTGCTGCCTGTTGTGCATCCCTGAAGCATTTCATGGCTTTAAGAGCAATCTCTATCTTCTCAGTGATCCATTCGGGGGTGTCCTCCTTTGTCATTTTATCCACAGTGAAACTAAACCATCTCCTGTAGACTTGACCTTCTGTATCCAAAATATAAGAATCATGTGGCAAATGTGATTTTGCGACATTTGCCCAGTGTTTCGCATCTTCAAATTTTTCATTGCTGTAATTTAGTCTGGCAAGCTGCTGGGCAAAAAAGGGATCTTTTCCAAGGAGTTCATATGCAGCTTCTAAAACAGCAATGGCTTTTTCACAGTCTTCAGCTTCACAGACATGTTCAATGAATGGGGAGAAGAGAGTATCAGTATTGTCACCCCTGCTTCTTTTATCACGTCGAATAAACAGATGTTTGATAAATTTTATGAATTCATCTCGTCCAAATCTGTTTTCAAAGAGTACCTTTTCCTGAAGAAGATTTATTGCAAGTTGACTTAGTGATTGATTCCCTGAAAGCTGATGCAGAATTTCTTTTGCAACCAGGCAGTGTATTATCCGAACAGATGAAATATAGGTGGTACTTTCCCTTAGCTCAATAAAAATCAATCTTACTTGTTCACTCAAGTGAAGTTTGAAATCGTATGCTCTTGCTTTGCTCTCTGTATATGCCCCTAGCCCCAGAAAAGCCTCACAGTGTGACAGTGAAATGTAGGAATTGGGGACATAGCAGTTGAGCAGAGCCACGTAACGCATGAGGCAGGTGTCACGGGAGGAAGGGTCGATGCCTTGCAGTATATGCTCAACTGTGTCTGACACGTACGTTTTACTGAACTCCTCACACATCAGCACAAAGGTAAGTATGAATTCTGGCTCAGCATATTCCTGCTGCAGCTTTTTAAGTTTAGTGTTAAACAGATTTTTTTCTGACTCTCTCAGTTTGTGAGTGACAGCAACTGTGTCCAGTGGCGAAGCCTTGCAAAGCCTTTCAGGGTCATTGCATCGTTTACAGCATATGAGGATGAAGTAAGGCCTAGAGGTGTTCATTTTCCTGGTTGCTACAGCCTCCATTAACTCAATCCATAAGTCTTCAAAGTACTCATCATCATAATCTTCAATCAGGAGCAGCACAGGAAAACAGTGAGTGATTTCCTTTTCTTCATAATCTCTAAGGGCGAGCACATGATTACAAACAGTTGAAGGTGGATACGAGGTCTTGATAACAGCACATCTAAAACGCTTTCTGTTTTTCCATAGAACTTGCCGTGCAATTGTGCTTCCACCACTCCCAGGATGGTGAAATATCTTTAGTTTAGCCACAGGATAATTTTGTCCACTTCCTCGTAAAATGCCATCCAAGAGTTTGCCTGCCTCTGTGCATGCTTCACGTTCAATGATATCCCCACAGAGTTTTTTATCAGCAAGCCACAAGTTTTCCCACATGATTTTTCCTCCACGATAAAAATTTTGTTCTATTTCTTGGTTTTGTTTTTCAGTGCAAGGATTTAAGTTAATACCATCACATTGGTCAGCATAGAGGATTTCTAAGGAACACAGTTTCTCTTCTTCCCGCAAGGGAAGTGTACACACGCCCCCAGAGGAAGCTGGCAGGTGTCTGGGTTGGGCTGTAGAAGGCAGCATTGACTGGATGGTGGCATCTACCTGACTGAGCTTCATACCCACAATGCTGCATTGTTCCAGTGTCTCAATGCTGCAGGATTCCTGAGCTAGATTTGCCCACTTCTTGTAATTTTCTCTGGACTCTGCAATGCAGATGATGTACTCCGTGCCATTCATCTCTGTATAGAATTCCTGAAAAGTGTCCACAAGTGGTCTCTGCACTGGTGATAGCAATAGAAACAGCACAATGAAAGAGCGCTCCGGCAGAATTTCCTCACAGATACAAGTAATTACTTTCTTCAGGTATTTTTTTTTTGTTCTAATCCACGTATTTTCATCACAAGGTTTTTCATCCCCAAGGAAGTCACTGCGCCCATTGCAGAATATCCAGCTGGTCTGATCAAACAGTTTCTGAGAGGGAGAATTATCAGTATTGATTTCTTTGTAAAAATCCTGTAAAAAATACGAACTTGTTTCATGGTGCTCTCTGTATTTGCTGTACAGCCCTGTCACATTAGAATGTTCATCAAAGTCAAAGACACAGAAAATGTTCAAGTGCATTAAAAAGTTGATGTCATTCAGATTATCCTGTTCACATCTGTTTGTGACAAGGATGTACCGCAGGGAATCATCCATGTAGCTTTTGCCATCATTTAATAGAATTGATAACTTTCTTCCTAAATCTTGAGGTATTTCTGTAGGTACTTGTGTGCTGGAGAGCTCAGCTCTTTCTCTTTGAGCATCCCTGTCTTGCACAGCTTGGATGAAAGCAGTGAGTTTGTTGCGCTGCACAGGTTCTGACTTTGCTCCTAATCTCTGGTAGAGAGCTCGTTCTTTGGTCAGGATCACTTTCTGACTGCTTTCATTGTATTTTGGCAAATAAACTTCAAAAATACTGTTCTTTACCAGGCTGAATGTTGGTTCAATGTCAACCTCCACTACAAATCTTTGTTCCTGAGAGTCTTTTGAAATCACTTTAACGAACACAGGTGGGTGAATACATTTCCTTGCAATTTCTTGTAAATCATCACAAAAGCACCTTTCTATATAATCCAGTGCATCAACAAAGTCTTCTCTGTTTTTGACCTTCATGCCAACGATCTGTCCGTGTTTCCAGCCCTTGTCCTCAACACTGTCCATGACACCAAAATGGATGGTGCCATTTGTTCGAATGTTCATGCAGGCTGAAGCAAATCGTATCACTTCAGAGGCAAATTTTGATTGCAGTTGAGCTTTGTTCAGTTCTGCAGCAATGGCAAAAGATTTGTATTCATGGCAAGGAATGATTAAATCATTGATTCCTGATTCTGGAGCAAGGACTGTGTCTTTCTCATATTTGAAATCTGTATCCTGACTCTTAAATGGCCGATAGTCTCTAATCTCTAAAACTTCATCATCACTTTGAAGCTGGGAGTTCTTGCTTCTTTTTTGCTTCTTGCCAGAAGTAGAAGCTGTGTTCTCGCTGCTGGCTGTACCCACAGCACCAGAGCTGCCTCCACTTGCAGTGCCCTGAGCAGGAGCTTTGCTGGCTCTGGCTGGGCCTGTTTGTGCACCCATTCTTTCAGGTGTTTTGCTGCTGGAGTCCTCAGCTTGCTGTGCATTGTCCTGGAGCTGCAGAAGTTCATTTCTCTTGCGGATTAAGATCTGGATTTGGCCTTTCTTCATTCCTATGTCTTTGAGGAAAGACTCATCCAGTTCCATTAGTGCTGGACCTGTCACTTCTTCTGCATATAGTTTATCTACATACTCCTTCTTGATTCCAGTTGCTTCCAGCCAACATTTGACATGGCTCTCAACCCATTCACTCACAGGTAATGTTTTGTAATCTAGAAGTTAAAATCATGTATTACTAATACAAACTAATGCTTGTTTGGCCACAATGAATGTTAGATTATTTTCTTTCTACCAGTAGCAGTGAGAGAGCAAGTCTTAACTTCAGATATGTCAGTTCTGATGACAAAATATCCATAACCTTAATCAGCAGGAGTTCTAAACAGTGGTGCAAGACTAATAAATCAGCAAAGCAGGAAACTAGGAAGGAGACTTGGAAATTATCCTCAAAGGCAGTCAAGGAAATAACCCACAGTGTTCTTTGCAGGGAATGATGTGATAAGATTTATGGGAATTGACAGGGCTGGATTCCCTAAACTAGACAGGTTTGGGTAGATCATTTACCCACTTGAGTCTGAATAATGAAGATAGCATCAATTCAAACCCTAAGGTGATGATAGGAGTAATGATTAGTTCCCCACTAGAGATGAATACTTCAAATGCAGATATTAAAAAGCAAATTGTTACATACAAGTAGAAAGCTTTTGAAAGCAATACATACCCATTGTCTTCAGTGAGGGAAATCCTGCTGTTAATGAACAAAACCCTAGAGGAGGGGGAAAAAGTAAGTCTTCAGATTTACAGTTCAAGTTTCTGTGCTAGTTCAGGCTGACTTTGGTGTTCTGTTTTCCCTTTTTGGTCCCAGGCTATTTCTGTACCTTTGAAAGCCTGTTCTTGTCAGCTACACTGCTTCTGTGTGCCTGTGTGAAGGCAGCTGCCCTGCCTCTGACAGTAACAGGGGGCTGCTGGAGAAGCTTGTGCTGACAGCTGAGCCCAACAGTTCCTTCTCTTATACATTGGAGAAAAGGAGACTCCCCCACCATTGTATCCCCAGGTTCTCTCTCTTATTTTTTATTGCTTTTTCTCACTTTCCCTGCCTTTTGGTCCTTTGCACTCACTTTTTTCCCCTCCCTCCTTTGGTGGGTACCCTCTCCCCTGCTCCTTCTCTTTTCCCTGTTCTGGTGCTTACCAGAATTGCCAAGGAGCAGTTCATCTCACTGCCCAACCCAGCAGAAGGTTTTCTGTTTAGCAGGGTGTCCTCGCCTGAGTTGTGACATCCTCCCTGTGCCCAGTCTCCATTCCAGGGGTTCAGAGATGGGTGGCAGCAGAGACAGCCTGTTTTGTACTGCAAGAGGAATGGGTTAAATACACCTGCTCAGTGTGACAGCAGAGATGTGGGATTCACTGCAGTAACCACTGCAGTAACCACTGATGGCCCAGTCACTGGTGTCACAGTACAGGGTGCACTGTGGTGGTGGTGTTTCTTCTCTTACTGTGCTGTAGGGGCTCAGCTCCCTGGTTCAGCAGGTGCAGGAGCTCAGCCAGCTCCACTCCTGCAGCTTGTGGTGCTAAACAGGGCTCCCAGCAAGTGTCAAAGCAGAAGTGCAGCTGGTCAAGGTCTCCACGGTATCTGCAGGTATAATGGTGGTGGTGACTGAGGGAAGGAGAGCATTCACCTCCCTTGGCAGGAGGTGAGTTTAGCAAAAGGGGGTGGTTTGGGGAGATACTGGTTCTGGGAGAACAGGGTGTGCTGAAAAAAACAGGTGTGCATTAACCCTTTCTGCATGTGGTCAGCCCTGTGGAAGCCTTGGCTGGCTGAGGCAGCAGCATGGATGAAGCTTTGGTGTGAGCAGGTGGCTCTGAGGGGGGAGTGTGTTACAGCCCTGATCCGCTGTAGATGTAAGGCATCCATCAGAGTAAGTGGAAAACTTACTCTGCTTATGCAAATAGTGGGAGATGGGTTCCTACTGACACTTGGTACAGCCTTTCCCGAGAAAGGGTGCTGAAAATGTCCCTGAAATTCTGATCTTTTAGTGCCTTTGGCCATCTCCCAGGGTGGGGTTTCTTTTACAGTGGCTCCCCCCCTCCC
>VZTB01003836.1:534178-568520 GCA_013397245.1 Thryothorus ludovicianus
GGTCCGGCCCTTGTCTCGCTGCCCCAGCCCTCTGTGACAGCAGAAGGAGGAGTTTCAGAGCAGAGCCTCGGCGGGGAATCGAAACTGAAACGGAGGCTGAGCAGAGCCGGGGCAGGGCTGGGGAAACGCGGCTGGGGGGGCCCGCGGGTCCCTGATCCCTCCTGGCTCTCGGAGCACTCGGGTTTGTGCTCCGGGGGCTCCGGGCAGAGCTGCTCCCACAGCCCCGGCAGTGCTGCCGAGCATCCCACCCAGGCGGGCGGCACTGCCGGGACAGTTCCATTAAACCTGCTGCCTAAAGGAACCCTCAGGCTGAGAATGAGCCCTCAGCGCACGGGGGGCTTACCTCGCAGAGCCCGCCGATGGCCGAGGCTCTCCAGTGCTGTCTGCCTGCAGGGAAACGAGGGAAGGTGCTCCGGCCCTGTGGTGCCCGCGGTCTGAGCACTGTGCCTGTTCTGCAGCTCCTGCGGGTCTCTCGAAAATGAATCCGGAAATGCACGGGGGAACCTGCTTTAGACAAACATCGAAATATGGAGTCTCCACCCCCTTCGCAGCAGTGATGCTGCTGGGTGGTGCTGCTATCACAATCGAGCAGCCTTAGCCCCACCAAAACCACCCAAGTGTCAGCATGGGGTGTGGGATATATTCATTCTTTCTTCTGTATTTTAAACTTTCAGCTCCACCTCACTTACTGCCCTCTAAATGAGCTACCTGCTCGCTCCAGCCCCCTCACCAAGTAAGCAGTGAGAGCTTGGCAGGGGCATAGGGCAGGAGATGCTCCCCAGCCCAGCATCCTGGGGCCCAGGAGGGCTGTGCTGCAGCACAAGTGGCTTAGTGGCTTTCTGTTTCCTGTAAAGCATGTGATCAGTTTTCAGCTCAGTCTCACCTAAACCAGTTATTTATGGGTATTTCTTTGTCAAGAGCAGCAAATTCCTGCCATCTTATCTCAGCTGTGCACCTGCCTCAGCCACCAGGCTGGAGGGGGCTGGTTCCTGAGGACTGTCAGAGGAACAAAGGAGGCTCCCCGGCTTTCAGGGAGGCTCAGTGCTCCCCCCACCCGAGCACTCGTGCATCCTCTGTTGGATCAGCAGGCTCAGAAACGGGCCCGTGTCCCTTACTGAGGGAGGCAGGCTGGGGCTGCTGCAGGCCTGGGCCCTTCCCTGCTCATTTCTGCCAGCTCTGCCAGCACCAGGCCTGCTGGGTTCCCTGGGCACACATTGGCACTAAAAGCTGTGGGGTTTTAATCTGAGTACAAGTCTTTATTTAGTAGATTTATAAAAGATCTTTACATGAGAAATACAAAAATATGAAATAGGCTTTGAATCTTTTTAGGTAAAATTACCATTATTTTTTCAAGCTTTAGAAACATGTAACCTGCACAGTTTGGTATTTTAGATAAATTGCTCTCACACATTGTAAAAGTAGGAAAAAAACTTCCTCCAGCAAAGTAGCTGTACATACCCCATCATACATATCACTGGCAATAATTTATTTAAGACACAATGGCACAGTCATACAAATTCTCACTTTGTAATTTCTCCTTAATTAATTCCATTGAAAGATGCAGTATCACTTTCCTCTTCCAATTGTTATCTGATGATTAAATATAAACACAAAATTGATTAAGACTGATTTGGCATGCTTCATACTTGTACCACTTGGATTTGATACCACTTTGTAGTAAAAATTAAATAAATATAAATACATTAAATAAATATATTGTAAAAGAACACCCCTTTACATTAGAATTCAGCATTTCTTCATCCTAGCACAGGTGATGCTTTGTCACAGCTTCAGGGCCAGTGTAAAGAAATACTGCATCTTTAACCACACTGCTCCCATGGATGGGATTTCCAGCTCACACACACAGGAAATGGGGCTCTACAGCTCTGTGGCACTCCTTGGACACTGCCCTGAACAGCTCTTGCTTCCTGCTCAGCTCTTTTACCCAGGACTCATCTGACCCTGGCTTTGTGGCTGTGGCCTTTCCTCACCCCTGGAGGGACTCTCGAGTCACAGGCTGTCCCAGCTGCCGTGGGGGTTTGCTGCAGGTACTTGAGCAATCTCATACTGGGAGTTAAGTCGAGGACTGTTCGACCTCTTCTGTAAATACTGGTTCATATTAAACAGCAAGGCTTATTTTCAGCAAACCTTGAATTGATGTTTCAAGTCAGTATTTTTTAAAACTGTTTCTGCTCAAGTATGAGGGACTAATTTTCCAGAGTAGTACTGATTAAACAGAAATAGTACTTATTTTTTGGATAATCATGAATGATTCCCTTTACAATCACTGTGGTGTGCCTAATGTGGCAGTAGTGCAATGGCAGGTTCAGATGATTTGCTACAACCAAAGGGCTCCTTTGCATATCCCAGTCTTGAGTAATTATATTGATTTCAATCACTGAATTTGAATTTTTTTTTTTTTTGGTAGTAAAACACATCCACTACAAAATCACATACAGTACAGGGATATTGGGTGATGGTTATATCCAGCTTTTGCTCTTCATTTCCACAGTCTTGAAAACTGCCTTGGAGTCAGTAACTCCATCCCCAGGGTTCATTGCTTTACCACTCGTGCCCTGGGCTCCACCAGGCTCCTGATCCAGCACAGGTACAAGGCACTTTTTGTAAGCTTGGTT
Source organism: Thryothorus ludovicianus (assembly GCA_013397245.1). Taxonomy (NCBI): domain Eukaryota; kingdom Metazoa; phylum Chordata; class Aves; order Passeriformes; family Certhiidae; genus Thryothorus; species Thryothorus ludovicianus. The sequence continues at coordinate 536,815 of VZTB01003836.1, forward strand.
TCTTCAAAGAGAGAGAATTCAGCTCTTTGATCCCACTTTTCCCTGCTAAGGGTAGGCCTGTGCTTGGAATGTTGGTCCCCGAGAAGAAAGCTCCATCCTTCTCTTCTCAAACTGTGTCTCCTGTGAGGCTCAGCTCTGCAGAGTCCTCAGCGTAGTAATGCTGGAAGAGTCTCTCTTGGCAGCAGATGTGCATGGCATGGTAGGTGTGCAGAAGCAGGCGAGGGAAACGAGCTGTAAAGTAACACACAAAATCATCTGGGATGGAGCCCAGGGTCTCCTGCACTTCGGGAGGCAGTTCCCTGTAATGGTGCTTCTGTGGAGGAAGACAGAAGAGAGAAAAGCTCAGTCAGAGGGATTGTTCAGAAGCCTCTTGTGAACAGCTATTGGTGCTCCTGGACACAATAAGCTCCTACTGGGCTCTTGAAGGAGCTCAATACCTGAATCAGAGTGATACAGGCAGACAGCAGCAGCCAGAGGCAGGAGCCCAGAGTGCACAAAGGAAAGATTCCTTTACCTTATTTCTCATCGCCCTCAGAAGGTCCCGGACGGAGCCACCTTTGTAGGATCTGAATTTTCGAAGATCTGCAAGAGAAACATTTTTGTGTGTTGTGATGCAGTTTTAGGTGCTGGGGTGTGTTTGCAGCCACAGATCCTTGTAGGTGTGTTTCAGTACAGAAACACATACCTGCATTTGAAAAACACTTTACTGGCAAGTCACAGTGATGTGCCAAAACTGAGACAGTGTTAGCATTACTTTGCTGTCTCAGCAAACTGGGAACAGCAGGAAATTCCCACTTTGATAAAATGCTGTCCATTACCTGTCTGAAGAGGAACTGTGATGTGCTCTCTCCAGTCCATTTTCACCACTTCTCTTCCACCTTTTTCTAACTGCTTGACTATTGGACCGTCCAAAGATTCTTTCTCTATACGGTCACTAACATCCTAGAAGAGACATTCAGATTATTTCTAGTTTTATTTCCAAGTTTTTCCCAATATTTTCAAGTTGCTGCTTCTGGCCAATTACAGCCTGTTGTGGTAGTAAAGTTAGAATTCCACTTCACTCCATGACAGTGCTTGGGAATAGGATACAGAAGTTTCTGAGATGATTTGTTTCACCCTCTGCCAAAGCCTTTTTAGCACAGAGGAGAAGATAAGGCTGGAAAGAATCTCAAGCCCTCAGCCACTTCCACCCCCAGGATTCAGTGCATGTTCACCCCTGTTCTTGAAAACCCTCCTGGCCACGTTCCCTGGGGGTCCTGCAGCTGCCAGAGGAGCCCTTCCTCCCATCAGCTGACCTTGGGGACATCAGCTCTGTCCCCCTCTGCAAGATCTGCTGTAAGACTAAGCCAATTCTTACAGGTTTATAATTGGGCTGCCTCACTCCTCACAGTAAGGCTGGGGATTCTGTGACCTCAGGTACAAGACAGAGACTGATTTCAAGACCTGAAAAAGTTTACAGGAGAACTGAGAGGAGATAAAAGGTCATCACAAACCTGAAAGAACTGGAGCTGTTTTTCTAGACTCCAGAAGAAGGGGTGTTTGAGCACACAGCTGGCAGATGGCCGTTTCTGAGGGTCCATGTTTATCATCTGCTCTATTAAATCACGGGCAACAATGTCTTCTGCAAAGAAGAGCATGCAAGGAAATTATTTTCTCTACGTTCTTAGGCTGTAGTGAAATGTAAAATTTTGTAATTTTATAGTGTTTTGTACTTTGGAAACTCATTATGGTATCTACCTTCTGTCCTGCTAGTTCAAGTGCTGCCCTCACAGATGTGCTGGCCAACCAACAGAAAGAATATCAAAGAAAAGTTCAGCTGTCTCCCACCCTTTAAATACAGGAAATAACTTCACAGTGAAGACTGCAGGGTTCCAAATTGTGTATTCCAGAGTTACTCTGGGGTACCAACTCCAAGAACTTTAGGCCCTTTACTTCAGGAGGACCCGAGGAGCACAACTTTCCTCTCTGCCAGGCTGGGAGTGGGCCCTGGCTCTGTCACTGGTGTTGAGCAGCCTGGGCTGCTCACGGAGCCCTGCAGTGCAGTCCTTACCATGCCTGCCTGCATCCAGAGCCTCCAGGCTGTATGCTCCCAGCAGGATGTTGGCTTGCCGCTGCAGGGACTTGCCAAAGGGGTGGCCCCCTTCAGACACCACGTAATAGAAGACACAGCCAGCTGAAAAGATGTCCACGGTGTATGTCTACAAAGAAAAGCTTTCAGTAGCAGTGACATCTTTTCCCCTGAAAGCTCTGATTCTCACTGGGTGGTTATTTTGCATCTGAGAGCAGAAGGAAATTTTAAACCTCGCAGATTTGAGCTGCAAGGCAGCCTGGAGGCCCAGGCACCAGGAGGTGCCTGTGTGAGGGTCTGGCCTGGTGTGGGCAGCCTGGGAAGGGCAGGGACTTACAGGGTTCTCTTTGCAGTCTTCACTCAGCATCTCCGGGGCGATCCAGCCTTCAGTGCCCGGCACGCCCGAGCGGCGGCTGAAGCTGTGCCTGCCCACTGCCAGCTTCTTGCACAGCCCAAAGTCTGAAATCATGGCTTTGACTTTCCCGTGAGCATTGGGCATCGAGATGAGGATGTTGTGGGGCTTCAGGTCCCTGTGGACTGTCACAAACACCCACTTATCCACTCAGGCAGTCCCAACAATCTTTGTTAGTTTTTAAGTGGACCTTTCAAGGCTGAACCACCATTCATTAAACCAAAGTCATAACTTCAAATTATTTTCATTGGTAATTTCACTATTTTTATTCTACCATGTTTTATATGACTCCTATCTGAAAACTTCAGCACCCTGCACCAACAGTAGGAGCTTGCATTAATACTCTGGGGCTGCAAAATGTTGCAGGGACAAGGCCAGTGTCAAATCATAGAACCACAGAACAGGTTGGGTCCAAAGGGACCTTAAAGATCATTTAATTCCAACTCCCCTGATCATCTCATTCATCTCCCCATAGGCAGGGACACCTTCCAATAGGTCAGGTGAACAGAGCAGTACCAGACCGGTTTCTCTTTATTTTCCAGCTAAGAAAATGTAGTTCTGAAAGGAGAGGTGTTCTTACCAATGCTCAGGGAATGCAGGTAAGCCAGCCCAGACGTTGTCTGCTGCAGGAGAGTGATTGGTTGTAAGCCATGGTGGCTGAAGGCCTTTTGCTCAACATACTGCAAGAGAGAACCAGGAGAGTCAGCCACAGCACTGCTTAGAAGCTGCAAAAATAATAAATCCATGCACTTCACCCCCCAAGGACGTGTGACTGGATAAATTGTGTGAGCTGGTAACACATAGCAAAGAGGGGGTTTTTTGGCTGAAAGTGATGATCTCTAAAGTCTCATTCAGAGCTAGAATTCTGTATAGCACTGTGCTCCAGAAAAAAGAACAGCCTTCAAAGCCTGCATGGTAGGAAAGGGAGGATGAGTAGAAGGGAGTCCTTTACAAGAAGTTAAAAATCAAAGGACAACAGCTTCTATCCATAAATCCTTCCAGGGTTAGGGATGTCTTTCTACAGGTGTGAAAACACGCCTGTTCTAGGAACATGGAATTGCCACAGAGGTGAAGATGCCTGTCAGGCACTCGAGCAGCTGCGGGGCTCCCGGGAGCAGCCAGTGTCACCTCCTGCAGGGTGGCGGCGCACAGCTCGGTGGCGATGTACTGGAACTGCCGGTCGCGCTCCGTGCAGAAGTAGCGAATCACGTTCGGGTGCTCGTCGGACTCGCGCAGCAGCTGCACCTCTCGGTCTGCAAAGCTGAAGCACTCGGGGAGGATCCTCTTCACTGCCACCGCACGGTTATCAAAGGAGCCCCTGCAGCCAGGGAGGGAAGGCACCTTCAGACCTTCTCTGAAGCCAGAGCATGTACAGAAAAGGTGACAACAGAAGCCTTGATGAGGCCAATAAAAGCATTTCCTATGCTGGGAACAGGTACATTTGGCCAGTAAACTTTTCTTAGGGACATAAAGAAGTTTTTGCCAGTGAAGAAAATGCATTAAAATATTCCAGACACGTGCAAAAAGCTTCAATTCTGTTCATAGTAGATTGAGTAGATGTTTTCATAGAAGAACAAATTGAAAGGACCTAATACAAACACAACACTGGTCTGTTTAATGCACACATTCTGTCCTACCTGTAAACAATTGTGCCTTCAGCACCATGTCCCAATACATCTTTAGGGTTAAACGAAATCTTGCCAACAATCACTCGGTTTGCTTCTTCATCTGAACAAGAAAAGGAAAACAAGCACTGGTTTAGGATGGGGCAAGGCGTCCATTTACAACTGCACAGACTTTGGGGCCAGTCTGTAGAAATCTTTTAGCTCATGTTTAAATTTACCACATATATGATGAAAAGAAATGAACATGTTGGTACTTACCCTGAGTAGGCAAATAGTCTGTGTTGACCCAATGAGTCAACATGAAGAATCAAAATACATTTGCACACACCTTACAGCTCATGGCTGTGAGAAATGAGTGGTTCTCAGCAGCCAAACTCTTTCTAGAAGTTTATAGATGCTGAATTTAGGAAATGCTGACTGACAGTTAGGGAAGTAGGTTTAGCAGCCTTTGAAGGGACAAATGAGTGCACAGGAAGACCAGGCAGGAAGATTGTGCTGCCCAATCCCCATTTCTTGAGTCCAGTTAATCATCATAGTACATGATTTTATTTAAATTAGCATCTCCCTGGAATATCTGCAAGTGTCAGGAACACACTGCTCTGGGCAGCACAAGCCCTCAGCTGGCTGTTACTGTAAAGCAATAATTCTGCTGAGGTGCAGGGCTCAGCCTGCATGAGGACAAAGGTTCTTTTCATCTTGTTGAGCTATGAAATATCATCAATAACTGTTCTACTGTACCATAACACAGACGTGGGAAATAGAGACACAATAAAACACTGAGTCAACCTTACCTCCCTCTTCCTGCTCAGTGGAGAGGCAGCTCCCAACGTCAGATGTGGAGATGTTGGAGTAGGCAGAGTGGTTGGATGCTCTGGGGGACAGGTTTGGGGTGCTGGCAGCTGAGCTCTCTGTCCGGCCGTACGACGTGTCCAGGAAATCTGCCTCGGGCAGGAGGTCACCAGGACCACCAAAGGGCAGCTTCTGTTGCTGCAAGAGCTGGATCTTCTCTTCCAGCTGATGCTGCCTCTGCTGCTGCTGGTGGACACTCTGTGAGAAAGGACCTCAGTGAAGATTTGGCAGTCAGGACACGCAAGGGAACTCTACAGCTACTGGGGAGTTACTTCTAAAAGGTGGGAGCCAAACTCTCCTGCCCTGTCCCTGCCAACCACACAGGCTGGGGAATGTTCACTCACAATTCCTATTTCATTCTGGACTTCCATTGCCAAGACGAGAAATCACATGGCTTGGTTAAAAAAGCTGTTACTAAGTTCACCAGGTGTCTTTAAACCACAGAAGGATAAAGGCTTTGGTCCAAAACCTGGAAAACCTGACAGTGGTTCAGGTGAGGGAGAGTGAAGCCAATAGTGCTGAGATCATATCCAAAAAGTAATAACTACAAAAACCACAGCTGGTGATGGAAAAGGAAACCTCTCCAGAGCTGGCACATATGGCCAGAGAAATCCCTGCTAAGTCAAACTTGTGCCTTTGCTCCCCAGTGCACATCTGTGAAGAGGGAAAGATCCCTGGAGTGTGTCACGAACTCCTGGGTCATTTCTGGGCTCTACAATGTTCCTGATGCTCTCAACACTCAAAAGCACATCAAGCCAGGTCAGCATTACCATTGGGTAGGTGATGATAAAAGCCACCCAGCCCACAAGCAGGAAAGTGCTGAGGATGATGGTGGCCATGTCCTTCAGCATGGAGTCCACGGGAGCCTCCAGCCGCGGGATGGGCCGAGCAGGAGTCTCCTCCATATCCCTTGGAGCAGCTGGAGGCCCTTCTGCAGAGGAACCTTCAACAATGTCAATGACCTGAGGCAAAGAAAGCTCTGTTAGCTCAGTATGTCCTGTGGGTCATGTGGCATTCACAGCCTTAAAATCTGCTACATCATCTTGAGTCATTTCTAAACCTACCAAAGTCAAAGTTTTGCATGTGGGGGAATAAAAGCAATGGAAAGCCTTAATTCTGAAACAAGGAATGACACTTCCCCATACCAGTGATTCTATGTGCTAAGTACACAAACATCTGACACAAAAAATGTGAACTAATTCCATGCAGTTTTCCCTCTGTGTCCTTCCCCAACTTCTACTCCTTTATATTCTTCTCTCATGCAGTAAGAGAATTATTCTTAGCACAAACCTCTTCAATAGTGGCTTTCTCAGAGTCAGCTGGAATCACATTTTCAGGTCTCTTCGGTAAGTTGCTTGGGAATTTCTCCAGAATCTTTGTGGGGGCAGATAATGGTGTTTCATGGTGCCCTTTAAATAAAACACATTTGTTGAAACAGAAAATTGTTCTTTATTAGGAAAGATATCCTTGACTGCAGCTTCTTTGCTGAATAATAGTGAGAATATCACAAAACATGATGCTCATGGATAGAGCAGGAAAGAGAAAGGAGAGGGAAAATGGAAGGCAGAGGTCACTGGGAGCTGCAGAGGAACATTAATTGTTTTAGGAACTGTCTGACATAATGCAGGAGAGAGAGTATTAACAAGGAAAGGGATCATGGGAAGAGAGAGAAAGATGGCACTTTTTAAAAAGGTGGAAGTTGCACACTGTCCCTGCCCCAGAGCTCCTGTCACATACATCACTCAATTATCACCAGTCATCACTTAAAACTGAACCTCAGACAGTTCCTCATTTTTGAAGCAAAATTGTAAATGCACTGAAAAGTCAATTCCAAAATTCAGAGACTTGGGACACACAGGACAGGCTGATAATTAATAAACATTTTCTTCATCCTCTGTGTTTTAATCCATTTAAAATGGAGAAAATATGACTGTCTGATGCATATGATGATTATTAAGATAACAGCATGCACAATAAAGAAATCCAAATGGACCCAAATACAATATTTACAGTAAATAATAAATTACTATACCCCTCTCCAAGGGAGGAGGTAAATAAGCAATAAATAACTTTCCACACATGGAGCATTTCACCTCATCACAAAATAATGCAGGAGCCTTGGGAAAAACAGAAGGCAGGTGGATACATAACACATTTTTTATATGCAAATGAGGATAAATGAGACACAATTACTAGAGTTCAGTAATTCTGGCCTCCATACCTATCAGCAGCCAGTCATTCCAGTAGTTGAGCTTGTGCTTCTCCTTCAGCCTGCCCGAAAACTTCACATCAGTGCTGGGTGTGATCACACACTCGCCCTTGTCTTCAATGGTGACTCCTTCTGTCTTTGGACCCTCCAGCAAGGGAATGGCACTGCCACGGGGCTGCAGAGAGACCAGTGCTACAATTACTGTTACTGTCACCTTAGAATATTTAAACAAACTAAAAAGCTGGAGGTCAAAATGGGTGGGCAAGCAAAGATTCCTGGCAGCAATGTCACTGTGCATAAACATGGCCATTGTGCCCTTAGCAGCTGCTTCCCCAGCCTTGGACGTTGGACCTTTTCAGGGACATGTTGCCTGGGAGATGAGATTAAACCTTTTTTTTTTTGTTTTTCCCTAAAGTTAAGCTGGATCTGTATTTCCTACCTGGCAGCCACAATGAGCAAAACAGAGCTATGATGCAGTTTCCTGTCTGTGGGGAGTTACTTTGATGAACAAACCAGCAATTTTAACATGAACCAACAATAGCAGTAACCTCAGGTCTGCTCCTGCTGAGCCTGCCTGGCACAGCTCCTGGGAAGCTGCAGTTACTGCTTTGCAGCATTGGAAATTATTCCAGAAGTACGCTCGTGCAATCTATGGTTGCCAATTGTTTCAGGAAATATTTAATTTGCTATGCATTTCTAGATAGAAATCTCAAAACTCTCAAATTTCTGTAGATTTACAGTCTTCAGGGTTTTGTCTTCTATTTTAATTTAATATATTTTTATGCATGATTCCATTTCAACCTTTCTTCCAAGCCCAGGACAGCACTAACTCCAGAAATGAGCTGGCAGCTCCCCACTTACCACAACAGTGACTCCCTCGTGCACCATGGAGGGCGAGGCGTACAAACTCGTGGAGTATTTCCCCACATACAGGGTTGGGCTGCAGAAACACAGTCACTGTTAGCAGCAGACAATGGATGTGCTACCATGTCAGCTAAAACCTGGGCAGCTCAACCCTGCAGAACCAACGCAGGAGCTTCCCAAATCAACAGTATTTGTATCTTGAAAAGCCTTGATCTGTAAAATTATTTGAAGTACTGCTGTACTATGAAGCCCTTTTTTTAATTATGAAAGCATGGTCAGTTCATTATTCACAGCACTGTCACTCATTTGACATAACTCATGTCCTATTTCTGCATTTTTCAGTAACTGGCATTTGCCAAAATGCTGTGCAGTATTTTTATAGCATGAAAGGATTCACGTTAGGAAAACCAATTTAATTCCACATTGTGAGAAACTATTCAACACAGAACATTTGATAAAACTTCCTAAGTTTATAAGTTTTTTGGTTTGCTCTCTGACTTTACACACTAAAAGATCAAATATTATCTAAAAGAACACCTGGAGAATTAGAAATGCTTTTATGCATTCTTTTCACCATGTTGCAACTTGTAGCACAACCCTTATGGGTTGTGATTAAGGACAAAGCTGTCAGATGAACAGTGAGAGCAGCAGTGTTTGCTCACGTCAGTTTGCTCTTGGTCTCTGTCTCCTTTGGGAAGGGATATTTCCACTTGGTGATGTGTCCGACCTCCCCGGACATGAAGGTCAGGTAGCGCAGGGTCTCGATGCCCACGTTGGTGTGCAGGACCTTCCTCAGCCCCTCTCGCTGCCAGATGTAAAAAGCCACCACGGGGGAGGCGTAGTTCTGGATCCAGAGCACGTCCCCAGAGTCGCTGTCCACCGTCACCACCAGCCCGTCCCCGTTGGACACAAAGTGGGACATTTCTGCAGGGCACACGTGGGCAGGGTTGGTGGCAAAGTCACACTGCCAGTTCCTCTGAGCACACTCACCATGCCTGATTACTGTATTAGAATTACAGTAATAGCTTAGCTTTTCAGAATTACTGGGTGATGTCTTGCAGAAAAGACCAACAGGACTGGAGAATCTTCCTGATCACTCTAAAGTGTCCTCAAACCTCTTGAGCTGTGTCTGTTCTTCTGCAAGGGGCCCTGCAGAGGACTACAAATACTTTGTACTAAAACGGAGGACTTGTGGACACTGAGAGTGATCAGAGAGAAGCAGTTGCAGCTTAAGAAGCCTGAGAAAAGAATCCAAACAACCTGGCACCTGCTTCTTGTGTACTGTTATAGTGTGAGAGTATGAGTTGTTTATGTTAAGGTGTTCACAAAGGGTGTTGGTTTGTTCTTCTCCAATTAGCTTATTGTATTCGAGTTAGCCTATCTGCTTTTGGACTGCAAAGCACATGGTAAAAGAGCTGCTTCATTCTAATAAACCACTCACCATTGCCTTCTGTTCATTCACTGCTCCTAACTCTGCAGCCACAGAGGTGACCTGGCTGCTGTAGCTTTAACCATGCACAGGAACAGTTCTGCCCACAGTCACCCCCACAGCTCTCACTGCACAGCCAGAACTGGGCTGACACAAGTGCAGCTGCCATTCAAGAGTGTTGCAATCAGATTGTGCACCACAGTTCAGATTTGCTGCCTCTCCTGCCACTTCTCACTGATTTTAAGGAATCACACCTTCAAGAGCTGCATCCTCCTGGATTCAATTTACCTGAAGGTACCTAACAGGCCTTAGGTACTGCAGTATGTGATGGATTAAAATGGGCCAAAGTACATGCAAAGCACAAAAAAATCAGAATAATTGTGCCTATTTACAAAACTCCACTGCAGGAGGGAGAGAGCAATTAAATTCTTACTGTATTTTATGTCTTCATCAGGCAAAGTAGCTGCATAATCAAAATAGGTGGCATTCCATCGCAGCTCCTTCTTTTTGGTGTCATACATTGTGATCGTGTACTCTGTTAAAAAATATACAGTCTGTGAAGCAAAAAAACCTATGAGAGAATAGAATCAATCTTCTCAAACCTGAGCCACTCCTCAGACACCACACAGCACTCACTGCTGTCAGCATTTCATTTCCCAACACTATCCCACTTAAGGAACACACTGATTGAGAGGTTAAAGAACAAGTCTGTGACATTTATTCCTGTTTCTAGTCAGCACCTCCATGGTGTTGGTCTAACTTTACTGCTTATTTTGCACACTGCACTTGTGATGCCAGTGGATCTCCTCTATTTCCATCTTCTTTAAACAGTTTTTTAAAAGCTGTATGTTACAGAACAAACACTTCACAGCTGCTACTGGAATACACCATTAATTACATTACAAATGTCACTTGTCAACAAAAAGAATAATGGTCTCTGCTGCTAAAGTTAATAATTCTTCTGTGTACAGTCTAAAACCAGAATTCACAGAAGTTTTTCCAAGAAATAAGCTTGAAAACCTGAACTGATCACAGGGTCATTTGTTATGAGCCTAAACTTTAAAAACCAGAATTTTCTTTTAAACAACAGGGAAAAAAAAAAGCATATGACCTGTTCTCCCAAGATACAGGAGGGATGTTGATGGGCAAAGACTTTCTGCAAAAGAAGAAGTCAAGGTCTGCTGTTTCTCCCCAGTCATGAGGTCAACCACGTACCAAATATCCTGCTTTTTACCTGAAATCATAATTTAATCCACATTACCATTCAGCTGGAAAAACTGCACTTTCATTCAGCTTTTCAGTCTTCTTTTTACTTTAGCAGACTCATGGACTTAGCACAAATAAAAGCATTTTTAATAAAACAGTTTTCCATAGTCAGGCTTAGTTTCATCATTTAGCACTACTGGCCAATCCCAAATACTGACCACAAACCCCAAAACCAAATACAATATTTAGAACAGTAAGTGCTGTGGGCTGAATGATTTTTTCACACATAAAATATGAAAGAGTTCTGACTGCAGCAGATCCCAGGAGCTCTCAGATGAGGAGAGTGAAGAGTTCATGGTGAGAGACAGAAGGTGGAAGAAAACAAGTGAGGGTCTACACCTTTCAAATTAAGGATTGTAATCCAAACATCCCACTCAAGACTATGTGAGCCATGGCCTTAAGAATTCCTTTGAGGTGAATACATGTATGTCATGTTTAGAAGCTTCAAATAAACATTTTTCTCTCATTTACTGGCAAGACATGAAGTAGAGAAGGAGCATTGGCCCTTCAGAAGATTTAAAATCCCCAATACTGAGCTCTCTGATCTTCACATATTTTACTGTTGTGATAAGCAATAACTGTCCTTCCTTCTCCTTTTCTCCTCCCAAATCCATCTGCAATGAGAATGAGTGAGGACAGTGAGCAATAAGTTTATTATTTGTACTATAAATGAACTGACTGTACCTCAGACAATGAAGGATGTTTAACTGTAGTGCAATAGAATTTCTAAATTTATCCTAATTATCAAGTAGTCTATAATATTTATAATTATAAGAAGATCTTAAGAAGTCATATTTTGTTGAGAGACTGCATCTCAAGAAACAAAAAATCCCCCAAAACCCAGGAATTTCACTGCTTAGAAAGGTTCTTTCTCCTTCAGGAAAGGCAACTGGTTTTTCATCATCACACAGTAACTGCATTCTATATTAATCAGACTTTCTGTCATTGGAAAGATTTATGAAAAACCATAATTAATACCCCAAATAAGGCCTATTTCCTTCAGTCTGTTTCAGAGTCTACATTTTGTAGTTGCTGAACATCTCACAATCTAAAGGAGGTAAAATCTGAGCTCACCCATGTACAGGATCCCATCAGAACTGCGACAGGGAGATGCTTGCACCAGCTCTGGGATAGTAAATGGAAGTTTCTAGGGGAAAAACAAACAAACAAACATTTTATTGGCTATTTCTACTATTATAATAACTGAGAATTCAGCCAGAGTAAATACTAAAATATTTAACAATACTGAAGTTCCTGAGGGAAATCATAGCAGCTGAGGAAAAAATTCCTGTAGGAAGCCAAATGTTTTATCTGAGCATCACCACAAAGTTTAAAAATGAAAATCAAGCATTAGGCAGTAGCTGTGGCCAGCATGGATTGGTGACTAATCTGAAAGGTTCAGCATTTTTGTTTGTTTCCTATAAAGACCTTCTAAAGCAGTTAGCACAGAGCACGTGTCAATCCTGCTTCTGGCAGATGGTTTTAGAAATGTAAGTATTTGGGAAGAGTGACACATCTGATTTGTTATTTTGGGTACACCTTTCCCATCAAATCACACTGAGATTATTCAAAATTTGGATAACAAAACATAAATTTTATTTGTAATTATCATTATTTTAGCAAGCTACAGAAAGCTGTACATGGGGACCAGACATGGTGTTGATATTTTCAAGTAGAAACCACTTCCTGAGAATCACAAGGTGGCAATATTCTGCTCTAGCAAAACACAAGTATGTTTTCCTTCTGCAAAGGCAGGAGGTTGTCTGGGGCACTTTTTAGGAGAGAGTTTAAGCCATACTTACAGTCAAGCCTTCACTGTTCTTGCCACCAAGAGTGTACAAACTGCCATCGTTTGGGTCTGGGAGAAAGGCTGGCCTAGGATTTAAGCAGCAATTATAAATTACAAAATGTACTGTGCTTCCCAGAGAACAGGAAAGAAACTGTGGTCAGCAGTGGCTTTACAGAAGTTCATCTGGCATTAAATTTTTTTAAGTTTCATTTATTTACTGAAAATTTAAAAAAAATAAGGAAGTTTCAGAACTTATAAAACATAAGACCACGAATGTATTTGAATATACAAAGATCCAAATGTGGCAGGCAATGACTGAGGTGAAAGCTTTTAAATTAAACTTACAAGCTCTTAAAATGACAGATTTAAAACAAACTCAAACAAATAAAACCTGGGAGCATAAGGAAGGCAAGAAATAATGAAAGAGTTGCCAGAATTAAGTAAATTTGAGAGGTAAAGGGATCCCTACATCCAAACTACACAAAGACCCCCAAACAAACTCAAACCCTAATGTCTATGGTTCTATGATTTAAAAAAAAAAAAAAAAAAGAAAAAAAGAAAAAAAGAAAAAGAAAAACAATGTCACTATTGACTTCAGAGACAAAGTTAAAGCCCCAAATTTTCCAGCTAAATGTGAGGTTGCTGCAGGGACAATCTGAAGTTACAGCTCAAGGACGTTATTTGCAGATTCTGGTGGTGGTTGGAGTTTCCTGTGTTTCACTGTTTTCAGTCTCTGTTTCAGGGGGTAAGAACAGAACCCAGAACCAGTCCTGGCACTGACACTTCACACCTGCCACTCGTGGCACAGCCCTGATGGAAAACCCAGCAAGGGCTCCAGAGAACAGGCTGCACACAGGATGCTTCTCAGCTATTATAGGCAGCTAATTCTGTCCTTTTATCTGTTCCCCAAACCACCTTAAACTGCCTTCTGCAAGGTGTGCAGCTTGTCTAGAACATAGATGGGTTTGGTTCAGATCAAACCAAATTTCAAGATGTCAGTGAAAATCAAACAAGTTGTAAATGAAATAAAGGAAACGGACTTACTCTTCCACATGGATTGGCACCTGGAGGACAGGATCTGCACACACAGAGAAAGAAAAAGTCAAAATCCTAACAATTCAATCCCTTGAACTCACCGGATACAGGATTAAGTCAGGCCTGCAACACCTTGCTCCTTTTAGAAAGGCTGAAGCACAGTTTGAAAGTAAATTCTCAGCAGCCTCCTCTTGTTCCTGGAACTTGGTTCATAAAATGGGAAACTACAAAGCACTTGAGAAAGTCTTCTGAAGTCCTTTGCTTGGTTTTGCCAGCACTAAATACCTCAAAATTACTGGGAGCTTACAAACTCCTCAATTGTGAGATTTTCACTCCTGATGCCAACACCACAGAAGTATCCTGATTTATAAGACACACTACAATTCCTAAGACAAAAATGTGCTTATTAATGGGTACAGTAGCAGAAAATACCTCAGAAATCAAAAGGATGCAATCCTCTAAGATTTTCCACAGGGAAAATCAAACTCCACTGGAATGAGTCAGAGCAAGAGGATGAAACATGACCAAGCAAACACTGTTTTTCACCTCCTCTGTCTCCATGCAAGCATCCTGATGCAACATGAAGGAAATAAGAACAAAAACACTGATGTTTTGACAGCCTTTGACTGGGAAACTGGCACAGATTCTGGGCAGCCTGAGTGTACTGGGATATCTGCAGAGCTAAGCAAGACAAGAACAGGAAATTCAGGGTTCAGTACCTGGGGCTTACAGAGTCTGTCCCACTCTGCAGGGCATGGCCCCACACCAGCTGCTGGGTTTGATGGCAATGGCCTGCAAGGATGAACTGGTTTTACATGGATTAAAAAACATAATCCCCTACCCAAGCAGATCTCTGGCTGCATCACAGCTGAGAGCAGCAGCCACCCAAAGAAGGACATTTAATGCCAGGTGTTGGAACCCTGGGCACAGAGGGTTTCAGACTTTCTGTGCTGACAGGGATCCTCAAAGATACACTGCATTTGACCTGAGGCCTTGGGAAAGGCTTCCAAAACTGGGTGATAGCACTGAAATTGTGAGTGTGGAGTTGAATAGAAGTGTGTTATCTCACAGGGTGAAAGATTTAGAATTTAAGGGTTTGGGATATAATAATATATATGTAACAAGATGGAGAGGCATAGGTCAGTTCTTCTTGTTCTTCTCATTCTTCTTGTTCTTCTTCTGGTGATTTTGTGTGATTGATTAAAAAAGCCCACAGTGCAGAACACGGGTGATTTGTCATTTATTTGTCAAAATAAATTAGTTGCCATCTCATAATTGGGTAATTTAGGCTTAAAAAGACCTTGTAGACAGAACTCTAGGTGCCATTTCTGCTCCGTTAACTCGGTGTGTAGAAGCACTCAGGGTCAGTGAGGCTGTAACTGAGATAAGAAATAATAAACATCTAAGTCTGAACAAGAATTCTCTCTCGTGCTTTTAATCCTGACCCTCAGAAGAAGAGCCAGAAAAAGTCAAAGGGTTCTCCTCACAGCCAGAGGCAGAAAGAAAGCAGGATATGAGGGATAACAGTACAGTTATCTTGGTTTCATTGATTTCTTCCTACAACAGTAAACACTCTCAGAGCAGCTTTCTTCAAAACATAACTACATGTCATTTTTTTTCTCTTAAAGTCTAAAAAATGCTCCAGGATACACTCCCAAATGTGTCAAAAGAAACTCCATTTAATTCACACATCAAAGGCCCTAAGAATAATTAACAATCAAACAAAGGAGCTTTAGTGACTCATCTGTACCTGTCTCTGCAGAGCAGGCTGCTTAGTCAGATCTTTATTGCATTAACCACAGCAAGCAATTCATTCTATCCCTTGTGTGAAAAAACTGCTTTCAGGATATGTTGGGAGAGATGCCTCCTTCTCATTGATTATATATCAATTATTTCTCAATGTTTGCTTCAAGTATTCCACAAGCTTTGTAATATCTAATACAACATGTGGTGACTTACATTATCAGCCCCCCATCTCTAGGAAAAGAAAAAAAACTATTTGCTGCCCATCATATAAAGTGGATTCACTCGAGCTGAGCTGCTGGGTTGAACTACTAAAAGCAAACTGAGATCAAGTTTATGGACTCAGAGTATGCCTAAGTCTGGGTGAAATGACCTAAAAGAAAAGAGACATTAAAGACCAAAGGCAAGAGGTTTTGTAATCACAAATGCGTCACGGGAAGGGAATGCTCAGTTTTGTGAAGGAAACAGTATCATGAATCAGAACAGGTGACACCTGGCTCAGTTAAGTAAGATTTAATGCAAATGCTACAAGCATTGCTAAAGGCAAAAGCCAAACAAACTTTGTAAGTCTCTTTATGAACTGATTACACAGAGAATGTCTCACTTGGTAAGAAAATAAACTCTCACCTGTGGTGACAGCGACTATTGTGAGACAGCAGCAGCTTCACCAGCAGCACTGGGGCAACTCTGTCCTATTCCTAAAAATCCTCTCAAATGATCACTCGGGGTAACAAAGCTGCAGAAGTTTTTTTGAAGTGACAGCTGAGTGCATATTCATTGTTTAAGTACAACAATGCAGATTTTCTACAAAATCGCTTTCTAGTCAATCTGGGAAAAACATAAGATATATATAAGATATATATGTAAGATAATATAGTTTCTTGTCAGAATAATCTTCAGAAACTTTTCATTTTAATAAAAGGACTGTTTCTTCTCTGAATTAAATGGTGGTGTGAGGTTGTTATAAGAAATCACAGTGTAAAACTGCCACAGTGTGAATGAATCAATCTCCAGCTTTGCACTGTTCCTGACAGGACACAACAGCAGAACCACACAGAGTGGGATTTCCTCAAACACCTCAGTGTTTCAGGGGTTTTTCCAAACAATGCTCAGGAAAACAGGAACAATTACAGGACATTTCAAAGGTAGATTACGTCTTGCAGCAGCTGATCCTGGTTTGTCTGTGCCGTTTGCAGCAGAGTCTGGTTAGCAATGCTTCCCTGGAGCTCCCTCTCTGTCCTGAACGTACAGTGCAGAGCAGTAATACTGCAAAGCATTTTAGGGCTAAGAGCTTGTTTTTACTTGATTTTCTAAGACTGGGCAATCTATTTTTATCAAGCAAAAAAAAGTGCTCCCCTCTCCTCCAGCTGTCTTAATGATCTGAGAATTTTTGCATGTTTTATGGGTCCCACAGACCACAACAGTGAAAGGACACACACTCATATCCACGTGCAATACTTACTTGCATTCAGCTTTCATCCCTCAGCTTGTATTTCTGAAAGCTGTTGGGAAAATGTCACTTAAAGCAGTTTCCAATGTCATCAGTAACCTCTCCTACACTTTAATAAACAATGCCAGAAGTCTCATGAATGTCTCTCTGTTTTGCAATGTTTTTCTGAAGCACTCTTGCCTATCAGATGACATGAATGAGTCTCATGGCAAATCCCAAGGTGTTCAGTGTGTACAGAACCATCATTGTCATGAAAGCCCTTGAACTTCTCTTTAGCACAACATCTTCAACATCATGTACCTCATCAGAAATGAAAAAATCCTGCTTTTACTTGATTTCTTAGTAACTGAAACTCAATTTATGAGCAAAGATAAAAAAAATGGTAGGTAGAAGAGATTGTTATAGCAAAACAGCAGGAATTTTTTTAGTACTTAGAGGCACATGAACCAAAACTGATTATTCTGATGGCTTCCTGCACACTGAAGTGTTGTGTATGAATTTTTAGAAAACGTTTATGGACTTCTGATTCATTTCCATGCATGAAGCTCTTCACAAGGATGGAGGAGTCAGTTTTCTAAAGTGAAAGGAATTCTCCTGTCACTATTAGCATCATCCACCTGGAAAGACAGGCTGTGGAAAGCTACTGAGTTAGTTACTGGTGTGATGTAAATTTTCTCATTTTCTTAACACTTTCATGATCTTGAACCCAGGTTGTGGCTCTGCAGAGATCCTTTGAAGAGAGACAATAAACTCTTCACATTCTCTTTCATGTGGTTTGGAACCTGTTCCAACCTCTATTTCAAAGTTTGTTTTGAAATAAGAGCTTGCTCTGAGCTAAAAAGAGAATCTTAAGTTCAATTAATTGTTGCCAGGTCTTACAATAGCTTTCAGATGCATGGACACAGACCAGTAAAAGAGTGAGTCCCCTTGTGACTGGGGTCACCTTTTGCTCCACAAGGAGTCAAACAGGAAAGGTTCTTGCAGAAGTCAGAGCACTGAGGCTTTCTCTCCTCTCCAGCTGCTCCCCACTCAAGTGTTGGCATGCTGGGACTGAGCCACGTCACCCTGTTTTCAAAATTCCCTCCACTGCAGCTCCCTGAAATTGGGTAAGTCCCTCTCAGAGAGAGACCTGATCTGTCCCAGGACCAACAGCAGTGGTGACAGCCCCTGAACAAAGCAGCAACTATTCTATACTGGAATGAAAGCTGGACAGAAAATGTGATAAAACTGAAAAATACATCCCTCTCTCCCTCAGGCTTCCATTCCACGTGGCAGGGAAAAGCACAATTCTTGCAAGTCCTACAGAAAGCTTTTTCTACTTTCTAGACTAAGAAAACAGATGTCAGAACAAACCTGGAGCATGGTGGGGGTGAGTTAGGAAGCAGGATGCCATATAGTAAATATCTCCAATATCTCCAGTGCTGGAGACAAGATTGAGTTTTCTATAGATATTTCCATGGGTTTCCAATTTTTTTTTCTGCAGCCTCCACTAAGACAGATTACATCACCTGATTCCCCACATTGAAAACTTACAATTCAGCACACAGCAGCTTTAGCTTTCTGAGCTGGTAACACAGCCTCTGCTAGCAAAAAAATTGTAAAATAACTTTGTTGAAAAAAAAAAATTAGAAGGAGATTGATCCTACACTATAAAGATTTATTCTAGAACTCCAAGTGTTTATTCACAAGTACAGCAGTTATTAGAAACCTGTTAACACAATGTCTGTCCAGTAATTTGGAAATTATTTGGCTCTATTACACTTCCCCAAAAGGGACGTTTTGACCTGGCAGCAGGCAGATGTCCCAATCCAGTTTTGGTTGCATCATGAACAGAATACATTTGTGAGTGGGGAGAAGTGTATGACACATTTCAGATGGTTCTGACCCACACTTTGAATACATGTATGGATAAAAGCCTTATGAAACTGTACCCATATGCTAAATACAATGCATTTGACTTTTATCCATATTTCACAAATACATTGTAAGATAAATTTGCCTTTTGACCAAATTCTGAGCGTTTTAATGTACAAGATAAAGTTGCATGTTGTCATCTGTGCACTGTGCCCTTAGAGACAACGACTGAAAAGGAGAAGTGGGAGATTGAAACAGTGAAGGAGTCACTGCCCCCCTGGAATGAGCTGGGGAACAGTTTCCTGCCCTGAGAGCCACCAGGGTTGGGCTAACGGGCCAATTTAAACCCCATCATCCTCACCTGCTGCTGCAGGGACAGCAAAGGAGGCTGGAGACACAAACTATGCTCTGGAATTTGCTGCATACAGTACTGTTATCCAACTGTTCTGTTTTGACAATACTTACTAATTTACAACTATGCACAAAGGTATTACTTCATGTGTGGGAAAAAACACTGTTGCTAAAGCAGCACCCAGATTTGCCCTTTAAAATCTGTATATTGGATCCCATAAACAGATATAATCTTTATACCTTGGTCTTATCATATGAGCACTCTAAAGTCTACAGGCTATGAGTGAGGTGTTAGAAATCAAGACCTTTTAAATTGATTGTGGGCCATAATTTTTTGACTGCTACAGAGAAATTAAAATCATGACAAAACCTCTACCAGTTCTAAATGAGGATCCAAATCTGCATCTATTAAATGTTCTTCTGGGAAAATACTTTCAATTAGTTCTTAAGGGAAAGCTTTTAAGGAGCTGATGAATGAAAGAGCTCCCCTTGAACAGGACAACAAGTCAGTGAGAACAGAGGAGTGGCCTGCACAAGAGTACAGCTTGGAACATGCAGCCTTAGCATCTAAAATTCAATATTGTGTTCAATAAACCAAGCTCTTAAATTAACAGAGACATACAATGTGACTTTACAAAGATGTGAGGGAACAGCACAGTCTTAAAATCACACTCTTAAAGCTCACACTGAAATCAGGCTGTGAAATAAAGCCAGACAGCAAGAGGAAAGCTTTCTCCAGATTCTGCCTTGCCAAATGTTATGACCATCTCTTTCTCTGTCCACTTGTGTGCAAACACAAATCTAGAGTGCTGCACCTCTGTACTTTTCAAAGAGGTCTGTAGGAAATGACAGAAGCTATTTTATTTCCATCACTTTTGGGAAAGAGGTCCATCCTAAGGAACCTTACTGAGGATGCTGAGTATCTTGCTAGTGGCAAGTGCAGAAAACAGGGGAGCCTACGGGAGCTGTCCCACTGTCACCAGGGCTGCCAGCTCCTTGGACTGACCAGGGGTGGCACCAAGAGCCTCCTTCAGCCCCGGGTGTGAAATGTGAGCCACAGCCTTTCCAACAGTGCCTTCAGCACCAGCTGTTTGTGTGGGGTCACAGCACCAATGTGCCTCTCAGAAATTACAGGGGAGGAGGAATAGGGGCTTTTCTCTAAACTTTCCAGTCATTGTCAGCTTTCCAAGGCCTAGGAAATGAGCAGCATCAGCTACCTGCTCACTGAAAAACCCTGAGAGCTGCCAGAGAGCAGGAGCCATGGAAGACAAAAGGAAATGAAGATTAGGAGCACCCTCAACAAGTAAGTGCACAGTTTCATCATGTGTAACTGCAGGGACACAGCTTATTTCTGACAGTGAAAAATCCCATTCCTAACTGACCTACTTTTTGCCTGCAAGTATTCTGACTGCCTTTCTTGCCAGCTCTCCATGAAGGCAGGAAACCCAAACATGTTATTGTGGTGATAATCATTGGCTCATTTACTCCACACACCTAAGATAAGCTTCAGTGCTAAATTAAAACAAGCCACACACAGCAAGATATTCATGTTTGTTTAAGCACTGCCTGATAATGAACACGGCCTTGTTTTTTTTCCCTAATGAAAATAAAATGTACCTGAATTGCCCTTTGTTAAATTCCTTTCTGCTCAAGTGCAGTAATAAAATGTTCCCTTCCTGGTGAGTGCCACTGCAGTGCTTCAGGTGACCTCCACAACTTCTCAAAGCTCCTGAGCTACAGCTCATGGTTCATCTGCTGTACTCAGGGTAAAATGGCACCTGCAAGAGGTAATCTCTGTAACAGCACCAGCATGCTGCTGACAGACAGAGTGTACCCAACTACTGTGTTTATACATGAATATTAAGAATTAATTCTGCACTATTAGGTCTCTCCAGGGATTCAGGACAGAAAGCTGAATGTGCTTTCATTTGTTTCCAACACTGTCTTGTCTGTTGGGCCTCCCACCCACTGGGTGACCACCAAAAAATATAGTTTTGCAAAAATAAATAAACCCCCTCCCATTACAAATTAATTCACCAATTTACAGGTACAGGCCCTTGCTCCATGTCCACTTAACTCAGTTAACTCAGGAGGCATCTTGGATTACACTGATACCTACCCTGAATTTTCCTTTCATCGACCCTGTGTGCTGCCCTATTGCACAGAAATAAACTAAGGAGCAGCAAGTGCTTTGCAAAAATCGAGTGAGCACAACTCATGCACATAAAGATGCAGAAGTTAGCAGCAGAGAGAAAACAAGAAGTCCCATAAAACTAGATTATCCAGTCTGGCAGTTCTACAGAACCAACAGGAGTTTTGCAACAATTTTTTTTTTAAACAAGGGAAGTTCCTTGAGGAACATACTGTGATCAAGACCCTTTTCATTACCACCAATGTGTTCATTTCTTCTTCAGAAACCTCTTGCCACTAAGTGTGGCTGCAAAGCAGTGCCAGTTGTGATACCCTTCTAGATTAGGACTGGGCAGGGTGTGTTTGTGCCAGTGGAATGACAAAGAGACCAGCAAGTTTTTCTTAGCCTACAGCAACACCAAGTGAGGAAGCTGACAGCCTGCTTTTAGGCAGGGCTGCTCAGGAAAAGGAGGGATCTAAATTTAAAGGGGAGATGGGAGAAAACCAAGATTCTTCAAGAAAATACTTGGCTTTGCCCTTTCTACTCTAAGAAGAGCTAAAAAAGCCTTCTTTGCTCGTTTAAAAGTTAACTTTTTGTCGGATAGACCTGCTTTCAAATACAAATGGCTTCACAAAGAACAACTGGTATTGCAGACACCAGAAATGCACAATCCATTTCCCAGCACTTCAGCTCACCTACTAAACTGTTAGGTTTAAAAACAGAGGATAGAATGAGGCAGTCACTGACTCCTTCCATTTGACCCTCTAATTTATTTCTGGAAGTGAAGGTCCTAGTACCACCTCTGCCATATATAATCAGAGCCCCACTAAACAAAATTTGCATCAAATACTAAATTTCTCATCAAGACAGAACTAGCTCTGCTCAGTAATTAAAATAACAAAATCACTTCCAGTCACTGAACAATGTTAAATTCTTTTACACAAGTGCAGTTCTTTTATTTAAAAAACTGTGCTGCTCCTTAACATCTGTTATAGAAAAATCTCCAAAACATGCACTGCACCAGAGAATGCAGGGTATTCCAGAGACAGAATCATGCAATCCCTTTGCCATCAGTTCCACAAGCTGACACATCTATTCTGTTCTGTGCTTGCTTATACTGCACTCATTCCCATAAAACATGATACCTACCAACTATACCACTACAGCTTAAACATCCAGGGAAAACAAACCAACCCCCCACAAACCTAAAAAACTCACAAAAACCTGAAAAATATATACAAGTAAAATGATGAAGAACATGACTCTAGAAACACTGTAGCTTAATTCTAGAACAAGAGCAAAATTTAAAAAGAAAAGAGAATATTTATCAGATCCCACAACAGTTGGAACTGCCAATTAATTTGACTGTTATTTCTGCCGTTGAGTAGAGGGCATGAGGACACCTCCTGCTCACCTTCTTTTAAAGTCCACTTGATTGCTCCTGTCCTCTTGCTGACAGCGTGCAAACTCCCATCCAGGGTTGAAACAAACAACAATGTTTCTGGCACAGTCACTGAGCTGGAGTTCTGCAAGAGAAAAACCCATATGATGAATATGATTATTTACTACAGAGTTTACTCAGTACTGTCAGACAGTACATGGACTAGAACATCCCTTCTTGCACATGCACAGACTGAATAATTTTCTTGCCCCTTTGAATTCAGTGTTTTTTGTTTGGTTTAGTTTGCTGTTAACACTGGAGATTTACTGTGCTAAATTCCTCTAGAAACAGAGTGGGATATGCTTTAACTCCACCTCCATTTTCAAACTGATATCAAAGTCTTGCACTAGAGTTAGGAGAGAACAGAGACAGGGCTGAGCTAGGAAAGGACTGACAGAAAGAACTTGCAGTAAGTTATGAAGTTACGAAGTGAGAGCAGCTCAGAGAAGCCACCTGTCAATGTCAAACTCATTCTCCTCCCAGGTACTCAGAACATACTCTGCCAGGTTCAGTCCCCCAGGAATGAAGAGACATGGGTGGAACCTGGATAAATATAACTGAACAATGACCAGTATTCTACTGTGGCTGGGACAGATGAACTGCCAGCATTGTCAGCTGCCTCTGAGCAAGGGCAAAATATTTAGCATAGATGCACTTTAAAGGCTGGAGAAAATCCATACTGTTGAATCTCTTAATTGTGGTTTAATATGTCATATCTCCCAATATTGTCTTTCTGCAGTACAGAGCAAACAACAGTGTTTAAGGAACATGACCCATAAGGATGAGCACAGCCACACACCTCTCACATTCCAATTCCTTCTGCCCCTGGGGAGCAGTTTGGTGCCACTGTCCTTCCTCCAGCCCAAGCAGCTTTTGAGCCTGGCCCTTGCAGAACAGGAATTTTATTAAAAGGGCATCACACAAACACAGAGGACTCAGAACTATGCAGTTATTGTGGGAACAGTGAGGCTGCCCAAGATGTTCCATCACACAAAGCAGAATAAGCATGTCAATGTCTGCTCTTCTGTTCCTGCCTAAAGATGATCCCTGACATCCTGAGACTGACCCGTTTCCTCTCCCCAGGGCTCAAGGTTTCACTCGAGTAACTTTTCATTTGCAGACTGTATCTGCATTGCTCATCTGTGTGACACCTGCCACATTTCAAAGTTTCACAGTTAAATATAGCTCTTACATACCACACAAAATGAAAATGTATTCATTTTACATAATTAATAATGTCCTCAATGACTTATTGTAAAAAGAAATTACTGGTCATGTTAGAATCACTGCAAAGCAAAATACTTAATTGCCAAATTAAAATACAAGGAGTAACTTTCTTTGAACTATATATTTTAGTGCAATCCAACTAAAGCATTATGCTTTCAGGCAAAACACAAAGCTGAAAGGATAATATAACACAGTACTAACTAGCCAACACTCAGGTTGCACCTATAAATACTTTATATGCTTCTTTCCAGCCATTTTCAGCTGGAGCAGACAATTGTAAAACACACAGTGCAGAAAAAAATGAAAGTACAAGTCAACAGTAACACAAACAATAGATAAGAAATATTTGCTGGAAGGCCAGAAAAAAAAATGGGAGAAGTATCTTAACACATAAATATAATATTCATTACCTGACATTGTTAAATTATGCAGGCTGCACAGCCATCTGCACTTGGGTAAAATATTTACATCTAGGATTAAACTTTGCAGTTTGTTCAAACAGGGACAGAGTATGACAGCTCCTCTCACGTTGCCCTATAAAAACGCACCTCAAGATGTTACTGATCAGAACTGAACTCACAGTACCTTTCAAACCTAACAGCTCGATTGGGTGTAAGAGCAGAGGGGCTCTTGTAAAGTTAGATCTCAGCTGTCTGTATTATTACTTTTGTTAAACTACTGTTCCACTGTATCAGAATAATTAATGAAAATTTTGTCCCCTAGGTCTTTTTGTACACAAATTCCCCAAAGATCTTGGGGTGGTGTAGTTGATTAATCATCATTATAGTCCAGTCTTCCTTAAATCAGAATTTAACAAGCCAGATTGATTCTGCAGTGAGAGGGGGAAGACACAACCCACACTCCACGATCACAGCCCTTCAGGGCTGAAACCCAGTGATTGTGAGGCTCAGTTTAGTAAACACAGTGAAACTGTACCTAGAGTGAAACAGTAAGCTAAGCGAGAAAATACAACTGTTAAAGACAGGAAATCAAAACTATTCAAGTTCCTTTAAACTGCAGGTGGGAATTTGACACCCGGAATGTAATGACTAGTGTTGAAATTTAGTTGCAACTAAAATACAACATACAGCAAATCCATCACATCAACTGTGTGTACAGACTTAAGATTGTTTTTCTAGGTTACTTCTTATTCTCTATACAAATCTTATCTTTTACCTACTTATCTTACAGAATCAGTCTGTTCTTCATAAGCCACGTTCTCTTCCTGTCTTCTGATTTAGAAATAAATACATGTAACATTTTCACTAAAAATTTGCCTGTAGAATAACCACCATGAGTATGGTTGGGTATCATATATCAGGAATACACAGTGTGTAGAAAAGAACCTATTGTAGACTGTAGATTTAACAATTTTATATTTAACACTTGAACATCAATTTATTGTGGCATCAAGGATACAGAAATTAAGGAATTCAATGTGAGCTCTGATACTCTGATCAAAACATCAGTAACCAGTGCTGTCTTCCAGATTGTTGGCATTTTAGCAGGTTCCTAGGACTTGGGACCAAGCAGAAAGAACAAATATGCAAAGGGTTCCTCTGCACACTGCACTCAGAGAAGGAAAACTTTTCTGTACTTGCCTCCAGTCACAGGCTGAACAGCAGAGAAAGAAAACCACACCTGAAGAAGTGTTCATGCAAGTTTCAGTGGAAAACCAAACCTGGCTGTTGGCTGGACAGTTTTAGATAGTCCTCACAAAGTTCTCAGCTGTGACCAAGATCATGAAATCACAGCAGCTTTTTCTAAGCTTTTCAGAGTGGACCCTCGGTGTGAGGGAAAAGCACAACTCCCAGCTGCCATCCCACAGTCCCGGGAGCTGTGCCCGGGGTTAAGATGTGATGCCCTGGGGCGGGCAGGGCTCGTGGCACTCACAGGCACCGCGGGAGCATCGGGGCTCTGCAGCCAGGGCACTCAGCTGCTCCTGGCCAAGGGGCTTCACTGGGAGCGACCCCAGCAGAGGCACTGGGGCTCCTCTGATCCCAGACATCCCGCATGCACCATTCCCTGGAAAACACACAGCTCTGCTGATGTTCACCCTCAAACCCCTTCCCCACCACCTCACGTCTGCGTTTGTTTCAGTTCTTCTGAAGGGCTTTCTCATGTTCAGCTTTCAAAGTCACATTGATGTGGTCACTGCAACCCTGTGTGTTGAAGATCCCATCTCCTTTGGGGGAAAGACTGAATATAGGGCAGATTTCATTCGTTCTACTCTTCCTTCTAAATTGGTATTTGAGCACAGATGAAATACATAAAATGCCATTATTTAAAATCTTCCATTCACGCATAATTTTCAAAGTACCTGATATCATGCAGTTGACATTACCCAGCTCACTAGCACACAAACCCTGGTGAAGCATTTGACCTGAATTTAAAAAACCCCAATGACTTTGCAGATTTTGCTGTGCAATATTGCTCATTAATTTTGTTCAGTATCTGCAGTAGTCACTTGGAGAAGGCTAGGGAGTTAGTATAATAGCACAGAAATAAGGCTTTATTCTTTCAAATTGCATCAAGCAACAGATATAAAGTTGAACAGATTATTTAAATAATTACTTGTATTTCACCCAGAAATCAAGAGAAATTAAAAATACTTTCTCTTGGTTTTGTTTGTGACTTTTATCAGTGGCCAGAGACTGAAGTATCAAAGTTGCAAATACTGAATAGATTTTATTTTGAACACAAAGCTTTGTAATTAACTGATTAATGGATTAATTAAAGCCTGGGATTAGCACTGCAATGAAAAGCTACAAAAATTATAAAAATCTGTATGTACAAGACACACTTGTTTTCATTTTTCTGTGAAGTATGTAAGAGCTTTCTCCACCACAAAAAGACATCATAATCTCAGGCCTGAGACAGATTCTATAAGAACTGGTAACACAGATCCTGTCCTCCCTTCCTGCCAGGGTGAGGTCCCCAACTGTTGTGATGCAATGCAAATTCTCAAGAAACATTTATTTCATATTGCAATTCTATTTCTAGGAATTTACAACAACTGACTCCAAGAAAAATAAGTCAAAACAAGAAGCAACTAAGCAACAATAACTTAATTTAGTGAACAAAGAAAATGACACGGAAGGAAAACCTGGTTTGGTTCTTCTTTCATTTCATCTGAAACTGCAACATCTGTTATAACATCTATTATAACCTCTTTGGAATTTGGTAACAGCTTCTACTGCCTTGACAGTCTCTACTCATAACAATCCTCCACATCAACAGCAATGATAATGACTTAAAATATTTTCAAATTACCTGGGGACTGCTTTAGAATTAATTTTAATAATTTAATTCAAAAGATAAATTTTCAAGTTCTCATTGGATTAAAATCTGGCAAAAGTTTTAAAGCTGACTGCTAACAATCCATAACAGCCTAAATATGCGTCTAAGCAAAAACCAGCATTTTAAAGCTAGAATAGAAATTTACTATCTAATAGAAAAAGAAATTAACTTTCTGTATGCTACTTAAGTGTCCTATAAGAATCTTCCCCTCAGTCTAGATCTACCATATCTTTAGATAACATATTTTAGAAATCCAAGTAACAAAATGACTCAAAACAATTCTGAAGGACTGGGCAGTCAAGCGAAGGTCAGTGAAAGCTGCAGAACAAGTTCTGGTGTGTGTGTGGTGCAGTTCAGTGTCAAAGGCAATAATATCTTCTTTCACCCCAACAGCTCAAATTTTCCTAAGGGTTAGCAAAGCAAGGCCTTGGTTTGTTTTACTGTGTTAGAAGAAAACAGATCCCCACAGCAATTATTTTGTCTATTAATTCATCTGCTTAAAGCCTCCATTTTTGTGTAGGCACAAATCCCACTGAAGTCAGTGTAAAAGGCAGATAGAAAACCAGGCCACTGAGTTCCTAGAGGTCACAGCTCTGCAACCCAGAAATTTGTTTTGCTGTGGGGGTGATACCACAAGAGGTTCTTCCAGTATGAAAAAAGAACAGGAAAACACTTCCCAGTGACCCCGGATGGGTGACAGCGTGTGCTGATTTCAAGAACTGTTACTGATTTCACAGAAATAACAGTGTGCTCATGAGTAAACAAATCAGTGCCATGTCTTAGCAGGGAAATAATTTTCTCTTTTCTGAGTCTGAAGCAGGAATATATATGCACCAAACTTAATGTGTTGGGCTCAGGGACAATAAAGGATGGATGGTTTGCTAATGATAGCAGCCCTCTAATTTATTTGATAAGGCCTGGCTTCCCAAACCAAAATGTTGACAAAATACAAATTATCACTCAAGGGAAAAAAAACCCAATATGCTTCAGTCCATACTTAGCCTCATATACATAAGGCCACACATTTACATTTTACTCAAGAACTATTAAAAACCAACTTCAGCATTGACAGCACCAGACACTATCCTCGCAATAACAAAAGGCCTATACCATAACTTATGCTACTGGAACCACAGCTGGTAAACCAATAAGAATGCAAAACAAAATATTTTTAGACATTAGCGTACGCTGCAAGCACTTGGCATATTCATCACAGATAGCTTATGAATCATTACCCTGGTTTTGACAGCTATCTCATTACACTGCCAGGCTACAGGCTGAAACTCCCTGTGCCTGATAACACCAGGCCATGAAGGGTGTCTGTAAAATTCAGTAAACTCTGGGGGGAGCTTTCCAGTATAACTAATAATGAAGTTAAGATATGAAAGAGAGTTGACAAAAAATATGTTTTATCTTATTGAGAAAGTGAAATCAAATCTACAGATCTTTTTATCTTAATCTGAATTGTAACGTGTCTTTGTCAGCCATTTCCATCACGCTGTAACCCAGTTCAGTGAGCTCTCATTCATCCTGCAATGGAAAAACTGAGCAGTATGGGAGGCCCAGTCCAACTGCTCCCTGCCTGGACTCACCCTCAACTGGTCTCTCCACCAGGAACTTCCAGCTGAGCTTTCACACTTGATTCTCTGTGTAAAACCCAAATGAGTTTCAACAGCCACAAGATCACCAACAACCCAAATGACAGCAGAGTTATAAACACATGAACTTATACTCCAAGACAGAGTTGTCCATGATAATATAGGTGTGCAAGACAAATTTATATTTTCCTCCTCCACAAAAACAAACAACTATAAACCCTATTATACTGTTTTTTTGAGCAACCAAAGAGATCTGCAACTCAAATAAAACTCAAACTTAATTAACTCAGTGCTTGAACATGTCCTCTGTAAACCTTCTGCTGTCTCACACAGGTTTTCACACCTATCAGTTCCCTGGCCAAACACCTCACACTGTGATAAAGAACATACCAGAAGAAACAACACCTGGCTGGGCTGGAGTTTTTCCATGTCAGGAGCTGCCCACACAGTGTAACCCAGCACTGAAACCTGCCCCACCAGCTGCAGGAGGGCACAGACCCATGCTCCAAATGCCACTTTAATCCCAGCGAGCTTGGTATTTTTCAGTTACACTGACTCCACGTTAAAAGAGAAACAAGCACAGTTTGGAACATTCCAGGGATCACAAAAACAAGGGATTTTTTCCACTCTAAAGAGAGATGTAAATCATTACTGCGTAATATTGATGGCAACTGTAATTTACTGACAGCTCTACTGCATTTCTCCTTGCTCTGAGACTTCACTCCTTAATGTGCTCCAAATCCATTGGAGGGCAGCTCCAAGAGCTGTAAACTATGTCACCCAAATAGCAAGAAACATAATTTTCCTGTCTGTAAAGAACAGTCAGTAAAGGAAGACCTTGTATGAACTTAGACAAACTAAAAAAAACAATATTAGAGGTGAGATATTAGATTACAAAGAGTACATGTGTCAGGCAAAGAAGTTACAGAACAGCAGATCACCACCACTACCCTTAGAAGAAATCTACAGAAAAAACAATCTGCAAAATCTTTAGGCAACCTTGTGTTTGCAAGTTACCTCAACACTGAAATTGTATGCCAGTCTTTCTCATGGGAGTTTATTATTCAAGTGACATGAAGAGTTTTAAATAAGCCTCCACAGTTAAATGGGTTATTCACAGGTGAGGTGACTGGGAATAAGTTCACAGATACAAAAACTAGTTCTGAAAAACAACTGAAGTACAGAGAATATTTCAGCTTGGAAGTCATGGTGAGGATCTACAGCTGGCAGAGCAAAAAGACCATGGCAAGAGCCAAGAAAAGAAAAAGAAATGGAGAACTCAGCCACTGATCTGAGGTGAGATGGCAAGGCAGGGCAACCAAGGGAAGAGGGAAATCTAGAGAAAAAATGGGCTGAATTCTACCAGGGCACAAGTTGAGGGTTTTTTTTGACTAGGCATGTAAAATTATATAAAATTTAGTAATAATCTGTTGAATTAAAAAATACTTTAATTATTTAGAAATATTTCTTAATGCTCTTATTTAGGACTGTTTTTAAAACTCGGTGAGTTGCAAATCAGCATTTTCCTTGCAAAATCTGAAACCCAAACTTGTGAGGAGCATGAAAAGACCTCAGTCCAGCCTTGTAGTCCAGTCTAAGACAAACACATTAGCATTCTACAATAAAGATTGTAAAGCAATTTTGTTAACAGCCTGCATTTAATTTTTTCCATTTTCCTAATGAAGTACCAAGACCAGGTATGTTACCAGCTTAACTACTAATGTGTTTACTTTACTTCTAAAGAAGGGGAGTGGAGCTATTATATGCCAGGTGAAAAACAAAGCCTTCAGCTTTGCTTAACCTGAACTAGAACCCCATATATTACAGCAGCTTTTTCAAGTAACAATGAACAATCCATCCAAGAACATAACCTAAAGCTTTCTTGTGCTACACTCGACTGTAATGGAAGCAGTGAATGCCAGATGGCCTTTTCATTGTCTCCTGATCTGCAGAACCTGCTAACAAGAGCACCTTTCAGAAGTGAATTTTTGATGTTAGCTATCCATTCTCAGCACACACACAGCAAACAGCACCCACTGTAAAGTACACTGTTTAAAATTATTACCTCTGTAAAAATAATCTGCTCAGCATTCCATCTGCTTTGCACCAGTTTCCCTATTCCGTGCACTTTTATTGCTCCACCTATTGCAATACCTTATAACCAACCTGGTTATTTCTTAAGAGGTTTTGTAGGGCAGTGACTTGTGCACTTTGTCTTCCACCTTTCAATTTAAAACTGTGCATTTGGATCCCAACCAACCACGTGTATATTAATGCACATTGCTGTATTTGCTCTGGAAATACATCAATGATCAAAAGAATTATCAAAATGCCATGACAGTATAGAGGGTCTGTAGCCAGTCCCATGTATTTGGTTTATATATATATACAATGTGTGGGGTTTTTTCCGGATAAAAAACAAACCCCCTCACTAATGAAGGGACAGAGCAGACCTAGTCTGTCTCACTAGTTCCCGAACCATCTACATAGTTTCAGTCTACAAAAGTTTCTTTGTACCACTGTTTCTAAAGTTTCTCTGTGCTACCTTTTACAACAGCCTCGCGGGATATTAACTGTATTTTTGTATTGTGAGGATTACGATGTACACGGCCCGGCTGTGTGCCAGGTGGGGCTCAGCAGCAGGTACACAGGGCAGGGTCAGCCCCTGGGCTGCCGCCCCTCTCCTGCGCACACAGGGCACACGGCACTAGCGACAGCGCACAGGAGGTGTGCCGGCTCTACGGACCCCGCCAGGCTGCGGGCAAACCTTCGCTAACCCGCCGGGAGCCCCACAGCTGCCCTCCCGCGGCCCTCCCCGTGTCCCGGCTGCCCCGGCCCTTCTCCGGCCCAGCGGGCCCGGCCTTACCGCGAGCCTCGGCGGGAGCGGGAGCGGGAGCAGCAGCAGCGCGGCCAGGCTGAGCAGGAGGCGGCGGAGCGGCTCCATCGCTGCACGGCGGGGCCGCTCCCCCCGCACGGCGCTGCCTCCGGAGCGGCGCGTCCGGCGCTCCCCGCGGCGGGCGGGGCGGGCTCAGGGACCGCCCGGCCGGGACACGCACGTCACCGGC
>VZTB01003836.1:570358-615638 GCA_013397245.1 Thryothorus ludovicianus
CCCTCACACGGCCCCGCCCTGCCCTCACACGGCCCCGCCCCTCTCGCGCCTGCACGCAACAGCCCCAGATCAGCACGTGCTCCCGATTTCTAATTCTATTGGGCGAGACGAGGAGGGCGGGGCTAGTCCCTCTATAAAAGAGAGCGCAACGCCTCCTGCGTCCTTTTTCCGGCGTTACCGGTGAGGTGAGTGTTATGGCGCGGGTGGAGTAGGGCGGGCGGGCGGTGAGGCCGGGCCGCGATGATGTCTTATGACACGTGTTAGACTGCTGACATGCATGAAGCAAAACTACTGCTGAGCGCCCCGGCTGCGTCCATCCTCCATGCGGAGCGGCCGGGGTGTACCGCACCAATAACCTCCCCTTTTCTCTCGGTGCTTTGCAGGGCCTGTGCGACGACCGGCGGCCCGCGGCGACGGTAAATAAAGCTTGTGTCACCCAGAACGTGTCCGGCTGGTTCTTCCGCGGTTTCCCGCACTGCCTTTGACCCGACGGTGCCCGCCTGGCGCCGCCGGCCAAGCAGCAGTGCTACAGCGAAGCGCTTGTTCATAACTGGCGCCGCTCGGCCCCACCCGGGCGGCGCTTTTAAAAGCAAGTGACATTTGTTTGCGGGTGTGTGTCACCCTCGCGGGGTGTTGAGAGCCTGCTGCCTGCCCTTCCTGCAAGGGGAGCCCGTTCCGGCGGGAGGGCGGTGCCAGGCCCGAAGCACAGCCGGGGCACTCAGCCGAGGCTAGGGCTGTAATTTTCCTTTAGTACTTCAGGGTTCAGTTGTAAAAAGGACATTAAAACAGTAACAGGAGCCCTGGGATTCTGGCTTAGCTGTTGCAGGAGTAATCAGCTCAGAGGCAGGAAGAGTGCATCCAGGGCTGGGGGTCATCGATGCAGTGGTGCAGAACAAAACACTGCCGTGACTGAGCTGCAGCTTTTTAAAAAGCCAGCATTTTCTGTCAATACACAAGCTCTGTAACCATACAGAAATAGGCAGTCGAGGCAGACTGTGGAGGATAATGTAGCTCCTAGATGCTCTTTGGCAGAAGTGGATGTGTGTCGGCTGTTCTGTAAGTGCTGGTAATCCTTTCAGTTTTACCAGCTATACAAACATGTACTTTAAGCATGTTCCTCATATTAATACTAACTGCTGTGGTGAAACCCAATTTCATGGCAGTAAAATTAAATTTAGCATTTCCTTCCAGAGCTCAGCACTGATCCATCCTGAAACTAATGCCACAACCAAGTACACATATATAAAAAAGCCTGCAAAGCACAGGGCAAACTCACATTAGGAAGCTGCCATTCTACTACAGTTTTTAAAACAACTTGCACTAGATAGTGGCTAAATGCTGCAGAAATAAAATTTACTGAATTGTTTGACATGGGATAAATTTATTTAATAAAACAAAGCAAGCAGATTGTAGTTACCCACAGTTTATGAAGTGCAATATGACAATCTTGTGTAATAAGTCTAAATCTGTTTACACATTAGTGCATCTAGTCCTTTGACTTTAGTTATTGCACATAGAAATTAACTCATATAAAAGACCTGCGTACAAGACATGCAGACTTCATGAAAGGCAAATAATGCCTACAGAATCAGCAAACCCCAGAATATACACAGCCTGGAATGGTCAAGGAGGAGTTCAGGTAACAAATATAACTACTAATATTTCAATTAAAGGTAACCAAAATAGGTGTTCAAATATAGAATTAATTTTAAATATATTAAATGCTAGTTTTCTTTTGTTTCAGGCAAGGTGCTGTTTAAAAAACCTTCAATATAATAGTTTCATTTAGAGATGGAAAATCATCAAGTTATACATGGAAATTTTGATTTACATCAAGTGTGACAACACAACGTACAAAAAATTTCTTAAAAAATTACTAAAAAAAAGAAAATAATGTTATAAAAGGAGAGCCAAAACTCACCTTCTCTGTAAACTGAAACATTTTCTGACATCAGTGAACAGTTGGCAACAATGAGTATCAGAAAAATATGTGTTAAGGAGTGGATATGTAGTGTTCAAACCTTGAATTTACTGCATACGTTTAGCCTTGATTCATTACACCTGGCAAATAAAAGGCAGCTCTCCCTTCCCCTTTAGTTTTGGCCACTAATTAGC
Organism: Thryothorus ludovicianus; assembly: GCA_013397245.1. NCBI lineage: Eukaryota > Metazoa > Chordata > Aves > Passeriformes > Certhiidae > Thryothorus > Thryothorus ludovicianus. The sequence continues at coordinate 572,474 of VZTB01003836.1, forward strand.
AGAGAGACTTTTAATCATGATCAGCTCAAATAACTGCAATGCTTGAATTCCTATGCCACGAAGTCCAAGAAACCCAAGCACGGGGGTGAAAATCTCAGCCACAGCTGCTTCAAGCAGCAGCTGCTGTCACACCTGGGGCTGTGACAGGATCTGGGCCTTGGGTGTAAACACAGTGCAATGGAAAAGACAGCAACAAACTCCTGTCAGAAAGAACTCAGTGTTTCATCACAGCAAGAGGCTCTATGCACAGTCAGGTCACTACTGGAGATGTGCAGTGTTGACACTTGGTGTGTGTGTTCATGTCTATTAACATTCAGAATTTATCAGGAACCAAGGTGATTGTACCTCACTATAAGGCGGCTTGCTATGGTTTGGTCTCATGGCTTTACCAACTTTTTTTCCTCATTGACAAAAATCTGACAGTCCCACCTTCACTGATAGTTGTGTATTTTATGGCTAATTGCTTCCCAAAAAAAGCACAAGTTCTGTATGAAAAAAAGTAATGTGTATACAGCACATTGAATCACAATATTACCTATACATCCAATTTACATTCTTTTATCCTGAAAGCATTTCATATTTCGATTGCTTGACACAAGCTATTGACTGCAGAAGTGAAAGAACATAAAACAGTTCATTCTACACCTCCAACTGCCTGAGAAAGAAAAATATTCTTCCAGTTTTATAAATTCATTCCTTATTTAGGATTTTTTTTTCATTTGGCACGCAGTTCCTTTGCTGCCAAAAAACTTTTCAATGCTTTAATGCACATTAACATAGCATGAAAACAAGCTGAACAAAAGGTGCATTAACAAGCTCCTTGATCTGTTACATTTGAGTTCCTCCTCCCTCCCCACAAAGAACAGGTCACCTCAGCCTCCCAGTTAAAATCCTGATGGCAGCCAGTACAAAAACAAATCAACAGCTTAATGGAATGGAACTTCATGTAGCTGAAGTACACGGGAACAATAACCAGGCAAGTGAGCACACAGGAACAGGGGTAGGCAGTCCTTGGGAGGGGGGAGAGTGGCACGAGTTAAGGATGAGAACTACAGCACAGTCTATAAAACCATGAGAGTAACTTTTATAATACTGTAAACTGCAAGAGTCTTCACATGTCATGGTTGATCAGAGGCCTCCGTGCTCGGATCTTGAGGAGGGCACGGGGAGGAGCGGGGATCCATGGCTGAGTGCATTAAAGGGATATAGACATCATCCATGTTTGGCATGACAAAGATTTTCTGGGAAAAAGATGCAATGAAATGAAGTTACATGACGTATGTTACTTGAAACCTTGGTTTTCCAATTTTAGTTTAAAAAACGCATCACATTTACAGAGAAAAGGTTCTCAAGCTCAGCACTGTCTGAGTCAGTGCAATGCCCATTTACTGAAACCATTTTGTTGTGCTACAGTTGTAAATGAAACTCAGAAATATGAATGTCTCTGCATATTTCATTCAATTAAAATGGCACTACAGGAAACATCACCAACTTTTCCTAATTGCTTTCTCAGCTCTTACCCATCCATATACTTTCAAAATGTAAATAAATAAACCAGTAAAATAACTGGTTTTGATTTCTGGTTGATTGTATAGATTGGCATTCAGAATCAAGCTGGTCATTATTCCTATCCTACATCTATTTGGAGCTGGCTTCTTCCTTTTTGCACTAGGATCAATGTGATTTTTTTAAAAGTTACTTTAAAGTGCCTTACCTGTTCTTAATTTTAGGCAACAGTTTGGCCTCCTAAGAACTTGCAGGATCATGTTCTTATTTGACTACTACAAATTTTACCATGGTACCTATTCAAAGAAATGTCATTTTCATCTCTAGAACATATTTCCACCCAGGTCTATACATGAATCCTGAGACCATCTCAGCAGTCAGTTCCAGCTCAGTTCTCAACATCCATCCCACTGGCCAGGAGCAGTGGAGAACATGGCTAGTTATAAATGAAATAGGGTACATGTGAAAATCAAACACCCCACCCCTTTAACTGACCCAAACTATCATCAATGAGAGGAGAATGTAAAGGAAACACACCTGGAACTCCTGTTCCAGTTTCCTTGCTATCCAGTCTGTTATATGAACCAGAGTCACTTCTCTCTCCCCAAGTTTTGGCCGTGCTTTTAACTCCAGGTAGGGAGGACTTCGGAAGCCGTACCTTGGGAGAGAGCACAGAGCAGGGTTTATTACAGACACCCCAACAAACCAAGTACTTAAACCTGTAACTATTTTCTCTTAATAACAGTTCCTACCTCAGTTACAACTGATTTGTACTGCACCTTGCCCAGAACCCACTTGAGCCAGGCTTTAACTTTTTTCTTAGCTGCAGCCCTTGCACAGCACCCGTGAAACACTGCCCAGCTCTGCTCTGAGCTCCTCTTACCATATTCTGTCAGTGGGTGGAGGTGGAATGTTAATCACTAGTGTTCCTCTGCACTCCTGTACTTCAACTGTTAGCAGCAAGGGAGTATTGGAAACCTCTTCAATTTTCTTCTTAATAAACTCAGTCTCTGTTGCTTTCTGAAAGTATTTTGACTTCGTAATTTTATCCACAATTCTCATGATTTTACTTGTCCGATATCCTCCAACATACCTTTAGATAGAGAATAGAAAAAGGACATCAAGATGATTGTCTTGAACCTATTTTCTAAGACAGACATGGATTTTCTAGTAATTCATTAAAGTTTTTGATATAAAAATTCTGAACAGAGACGTAGCCAAGCAGTACAACCTAGGGCCTGCACCCAGCAGCTGTACTCTGTCAACTAAAAATGTCTGGCAGAAACTCTGTTCATTCTTCCTTGAACACTCCTTCCCAGATGGCACTGAAAATGCAACATTTTTTAAAACTGCAAATACACTTAGATCATTTATGCCAGCAAGCTGGCATAAGAAGTGACAACTTGTCTACTACCATTAAAAAAAAAAAAATTATCGAGACACTGATGCACCAAGATGTGCACAAATAATCAGCACAGAAGGCCCAGCCATTGTGTCTAATTATTCAACTTTGTGTGCTGAACAAAAATGTTGTAATTTTAAGGTACTGTAGCATTTATGAGTATAAGGATGCTGAAAGAGAAGAGGAAAACAGTTTTGGCAGTGGGTGGAATGATATTCCAGAAATGCTTAACTATGTCTGGAAAAAGTGGGCTTTTCCTGGCAATTGTGTCAGACAGCATTCCTGGCTTTTGAAACAGATGCTTTAAGGCCTGGATATGTCTTTTCTTATCCCTATCTCATGTTGGAAATACACACTCCAAAAATAGAACGTTTGGTATTTTCCACACACTGTATCATGTCTAATTGTGGCTCTCAGTGTTGTGTAGCAGAGATAACCTTCCTAAGGAAATGACATTTTCCTATCCAGGGAAAAAAATAAAATTAATCTTATACAAACTTTTATAGTTTTATCCTTAGCACAACATAAGACAAAAAATTGTTCAGCTGATATAAAAAGGGTAAATAAATTTTGACTTTGAGATTTTATACTAGCTGTATCTTTACCCAGAGAAAGAAATTATTCTCCCATCAGATTCTACAGTGGCAGTAATGCAGATTTTTTAATAGGTGTACGAAAAAAATTTCAGTATTTTACATTAGGATTCTTTATTGTCCCTCTTTGGCCTCTTGATAAAGAATTCTGTATAAGATCTATGAATTTCAAGAAGATATGAAATGCATCAATTGCAGTAATTCAAACAACTCATATAATTTTCAGAAGTGTTCAGGAGTAAAATACTAAAATTCTCTGGAACATTTTGAGTAAGTAATGAGTCTTCTGGTATATTCACTGTAAAAATCACTTAGATATGTTCAGACATAAAAAAAATTGTGATTGTCTCAGCCATTCTGGGCTCAGACCTTCAGCTTTCTCATTGCATGGCATAATTGCAATCAGATGCAGAAAGCAAAATCTCAAAGCCACAGCCAAAACAAGGTATGATGCAGCAGCACTGATGGTGGGAAATTTTCTTTGAAATCCATGTGCAGCATCAGAGGGCAGTATTGCACAGCCCAGGCACACGAAGTCCTCAAGGGAAAAAAAACAACAAAACTGAGCAAGAAAAACAGGCTTGAGTAACAGTTGTTTTCTTAAAGAAAATGGAATGCTGGAAATAAGGGATCAGCAGGATCAGCGTAGGGGTAATACTGCATAGAGAGGGTTTCAAATTTTCACACAAAATCCTGTTCTTGGCTCTGCTACCAGGTAGGACATGCTGGGGAAGGTCTCCAGAGCTTCTCTGGCCTCCCAGCAAGCCAGCAGAGATGGGACTGGGAGGTGCCCAGGGCAGCTGGGAGCAGGGCCTGCAGGGCTGGGGTGAGCAGGGCTGCCCTGGGAATGGGCAGCTGGGGCTGCTCATGGCTTGGGCACAGCCAAACTCTGCCATTCTGGGGGACAAAGAGCATCACATGACATCACCAGGGATCAGGTGTGGGAAGGATTAACAAACAGCTCACCCTTCTGCTCCCAGGGTCACCTGCTTCTCTCCTGCCAGGTCAGGAGCATCATCTTCCTCCGAAGAGCCAGCGCTGGAGGATTCCTCCTCACTGTCTGCAAGACAATACGCCCTTGGCCTGAAACTGAAACAATGCAATTTCCAGGTCAAATGTAATATCCTTAAATAGCTGCTCATCCTGTACAGCTTTGGCTGACATTACAGGCTTCTGAACTGTCCCCTCCCCTCTTTTATAAACGCTATCTAAAAAAACAAAACCAAAACCACTCTGAAGCCAGGCTGGCAGAACCAGCTCTCAAAACAGAAATCTGTTTTCCCCAGTGGAACATAATCCTTCATGAAAGAGGCTGGCACGGGGGTGGCTATTCTACATATTCAAATCACATGTGGAGATTATTCAAAATACATTTGGAAGCATCTCTGTGGCTGCTTACAGTTTTTCATGAGTTGAGCTGAATTAGGGTTGGACAAATCATCTGTTTGAATGCCATGGGGAAAAAAACTGAAGTAATAAACAAGTGTTGCCCTTCGGGTACAAAATACCAGGCAGTAGTGACTAATTCCTAGACTTGAACCGTGGAAGATTTTACATACACAATCAGAAGAAAAATTTCAAATCTTTTAAACGGATTTAAATTAGAGAAGGATACAGTGGATACACTTCAGAATTAACAGATCCCTATTGAATGCAAGAGCTCGAAACAGTTACACAACAGAGGCTTCAAAAGCATATGGCTTTAGCCCCAGGGACTATACCCAGGAATATAATACTCTACAGCATGTTCAGAATACACTTTATAGCTGTGTCTCCTTTCTTTTTGTGTGTGTGTTTTCTTGGAAATGTATCTGAAGCATTAATAACCTCACACAGAGCACAGACTGAGGCCACTGCCTGTTATCCTGGACACAGAACAAACTGGTCCTAATGTAAAGGGACAGTTCAGGTGCAGCTCACAGTGCACAGGACTCACAGGACTCCTTCTCCACTGGAGCAGCAATCCCAGGACCTGTCCACACTGACACATTTCCTACCCAGGCTCTGGAATCAGAATCACAAACCTCTCCCCACCCAGAGCAGCATTTTGTACCTGCAGAGGAGTGAAGGAGCAAACCAAACTGAGCCACCTCCCCAAGGACACGGGGGTGGTGGGTGGTGCCTCTCACTGGCCCAAATAGCAATGCTGGAGCTGTTCCTCACAGAAATTCATGTTTTTAGGTCAGATTCAAACTGCATGCTTTCCACCAGGGTGTGATTTCACTTCTCTTTTCTGTGCATGTTGTAGCATCCAGCTCACAGACCTCATTCTCAGTCTTTTAAAGGTGTCACCTTCTTACAAGAAGGTGTTTTTATTTCCTAGTTGAAGGGATCCTCTGAAGTGCCTCACAAGCATCAAGTGGCTCAGACCACAGGATTTCCTCGCATTAAACAAAGCAACAATAAATAAGCTTGAGTGAGATTTCAGGGGAGCTCTGTATACAATGGACCATTTATATGACACAAACATTGGCAGAAAAAAAACACCACACTTTGGAGCTACTGTATTGTTCCTGTAAAGATTGCACAATATTTTATGAATTGCCATTTGTCAGTTTGTTTTTATGTGGTTCAATAGAGCCAAAAGGACTGATGGGTTAAGAAGCTGCAATAACTTTGTGTTAACCTGCCTGCTTTTGCCTCATCTCCTGTTTAGAATCTGTAATATATTACTTTTATAAAATCGGCAATTAAACAGTTTCCTACCCTTTCTGAGAGCAGCATTTTCCTGAGAGGGCGTGCAAGACAGCATTAGCAGACTGTGTCTCAGCACACTTCACTTCTCTTTCAAACAGCAAGTGCAACACTGACCCATTTGTCTTGCTTTGCACTGACAACAGCCACAGACAGACAAACCCAGAGCTGTGTCCCCCTCCCTCTCTCTGGATGAGTAGGTGCCTTTCTCACAGCACTCTGTGGTTGCTGCATCTCAAGAGATGGTTTGTTCTGAGCTCATAAGGGCCAGAAATGAGCTCAGCAACCAACACACATCACTGACTGACAACGTGACCATGGATGCAAACACATGCAGAGTAACTTGATTTGTCACAGCAATTGTCAACTGATAATTTAAAAAAGCCAGTAGAATTAATATTAACTAGCACATGGGAAGGCATGGATGATAATCAAACTGTTCTGTACTTTTCAGTCCTTAATTTATTTAATATTGTTTAATTTAAAATTACCATATTATTTAAGGAAAAAAAACAAACAAGCAAGGAAAAAATTCTCATCAAAACTAGAATACATTAGACTGCTCTTTAAGTAAAGCTGGTACCTGGGCCTGAGCTTTGAAACATCCCAGCCCCGTGCAGGGAGCAATGCAGTTAATGCTGATACCTTCAAGTAATTGGTTGCTTGGCTACAAGCACTTAAATCTGCCTTGCTGGGGGCCTATTGCTCAGCCAGCAGCAACCTGATTTTTATATATGAATCAGAGTGTTCACTAATTATTTCTGAGGCTGTTCCTGCACCGAACAGATATGAAAATACACAAAGAAAATCCTGAAGGGGTGGGGAAGAAAAGCAAGAATTTGATTTGTATAGACATTTCCTCCTCTATCCTCCATTTCTTGGGCAGGCAGGATTAAAGGGATTTGAAAAATTCACACCTACTAGTTATAGTGATGTAAATTCAGAAATATTTATTTCAGGCAGTGACAACAAGAATCTAGGTCGATTTAAAATCCTCTGAATTTCTACCAGTGTATGAGATCATTCAGACATTAGTTTTTTTCACATTTATTTTCTTGTCATGACTGCACTACAGTGCTGCTGCTTCAAGATACCTCAGAATAAATGGTCAGAGCCATGACATAGTATTCAAAGCATCTAGCATGTTAATTGTGAAAGACCATATAATTTTGTTCATAGCCAAACAAATGGCCAGATTTAGAGACTATTTTCTTGATTTGTAGGCAGGGGTTGTACATTAAATCAGAGACCACCAGCTGTTCAGGGCCTGCAGATTTCTTAAGTACATAGAGAATACAGCACAAAAAAAAAAAAAACCCACACTCCAGAGCTGGGTGTGGATCCATCCAAGGATGAATATTTGATAGGTGCCAGTGGTTAGGTTGGTACAAATGGACAGATGGGCAACATTCAAACATGGCAAAAATGAGAGGGAAAGCACAAATCCAAAGGAGGTAAGTTACTGTATGGTGTCTGCTAATTCATCTGCACAAGGCATCACTCAGGCATGGCAGGCAAACAGAAGATGGCTATGAGGGAAAATAGAGACTAAAGCAGGGATGTGATTACTGCCACGATGCAAAAAGCTTTTGAAAAAGTCTTTAGATAACAATTAGAGCCTGTTCACCTTCCACATTGTTTACTACCCCATGGTCCCCAGCTGCAGCTGTATCATGCTGCAGCTGTTACACCTGTCTATCTCTATTTCTATATGTGTCTACCACCAGTATTTATCTGTCTAAACTCCAAATCAAGGGTAAGACAAAACTAAATTTTAGTCACAGGACATTTTAAAACCCAACTGAAATATTTATATAAGATAACTGCACCACGGAAGTGTTTCATTAAAATTATTATCAATAGCATAACCAAACAATAAAGTACAGAAAAGCAATGTTCCACACCCACTTGGATGAAAACATCCCCAAAACTCCTCTCAATCTACTGCAGAGCCAGAGCTGCAAACAGCCAAGGACAATCCCAGTTTTCCAGAATGAAGGCACCAGTGCCACCCCTTACCCTTCCCTGCCGATCTCGCCGACCTTCAACGCCTCCCCCAGTGGCTCTTTACCCAGCTTGGTCAAGTTCATCTTGGTCTCCAGGGTCATTAGAAAAGACCCATTGTAGGACATTTCCAAATCAACCCATAGTCCTAAAATAAACAACAGAAAAGACATCACTTAAACAGCAGTCACAAAGCAAGCTTTCTGATAACATTAAGCTCATGGAACAAAGCCAGATATAAACCCAAGCCACACTGAAAGAGAGCAGGGAGTACAGCTAATGGTCTAAAAAAAATACTGTGATTTACACACACCTAAATGTGAAATGAGACAAAGGAAATAGAATACCATCAGGGATTCACTTCAAAACTATTTACAGCATTGCTCCAAGCCAAGCAGTAATGGGGACACTCCCCTACATCACTGACACTGCCCAAGTGAAGCACAACTTGAAATCCCAGAGCAATTTTGCTTCTCTCTCACCACAACCTGCTGCCTCTAGTTTTGCTAGTGGTGTACTGAAGATCTATGACAAGGTTGCCTCAATAACTGAGCCACAGCCATTCTTTTATGATTAAAGATAATTCTAGACATGTAATATTAAGTTAAATCCTACTGTCAGTGCAAACTATTTGCTTTTTGCAATCTCCAGAAGAATTGTCTTCGGAATACCTTAAGATTAGCTCAAGTCTTTTAAGTGACACCCTGCCTCAAAGCTGTATTTGCCATCCAGAGGTTAGAAAACAGATACCACTAAACACAGATTATACATCTTCCTTTTCCAGATGTTGCAGCTGCACAAAACATTCCCTCACCAGTACCCCGCACATCAACCATTCCACTTTTACTTACTTATTTGGGAGCAATTAATGGTGAATAAAACTGAAACCAGGCCAAAAGGTAACTACACTTAGTGTTTCATTGTTCTAGAAAAGTCACACTTTATCAGTTAAAGAACTACTGTTTTCTTTTCTGCAAAAATATATCCTTATCATAATCCCACAGCAACACAGGCAGCTCCCAAAGACCAGGTCACTGGCACCCTGTGAGGTTACATGCTGGAAGCAGGATGAAGGCAAGCTGGTGCTTTACTAATCCAAGTAACTCTTCTCCATCACATTTTTTCTAACACTGTTCTAAAAACCAAACACAAGAAATCAAATACAAGCTTGTAAAGATTTTTTTTTCTTTACAGTAGGAAAATATCAGTAAGGTCGTAAAAAACATGAAAACAGCTTAACAGACTTTTTGGATAATCAATGAGTCAGCAGAACTCAACCATCAATATCATTTTAACAGCAGATCAAATTAAGCAAAGGATGCCATTACTGAGAGGGAAAATTCCTTCTGACCGGAAAATGTTCATACGCTTTTTCCAGAGGGGAAAAAGGGAGGCACAGGGAGTGAAGAATTGGGCAGATGGTACAGTTTATTCCATTTTCTGGTTCCCCAGCCTTGACAGAATTACAGTAAAAGCCACAGCATATGCAGTCACCCAAGCAGGACCATATTAACAGAAACAAGATTTTTTCCTAGAATTATCTGTTAACAAATTCACCTCTGAAGTTATGAGAACAGAGAAAGGAATCCAAAATATCTTTAAACCAAGGCAAAGGAGAACACACTGACAAGAACTCTGAAAGGAAAGCCTGATTAAAGAAAAACGATGAAACCATTTCACAAGCATTACATATGTAAAGATTTTAAAAAGTTTTCCTTTGTTCTGTAACTCCAAATAAAACTTCTACCAATGGTGCAACCACTTAACTGAGAACACTGGAGGACTTCCTAAGAACTGTGGAGAACCTGCTGTCCCACATAAGACAAGAAGCAGCAATATGCTTTACTTCCCCTAACTGCACTCCAGCTCATTCCATCTATTCAACTCTTATTTCTCCTAAAAAAACAGATTTTGTTCCTCATGACAACCGGTTTGCTCTTTTCAAATACACTTTGTTTATAAAGCTCAGTGGAAAACATTCTCTGGAAAAGTTGAGAGCAAAGTACCCAGTGTTTTACAGATAAAGCTTTTCCCCAAAGAGTTGCAACTCTCAAGTAGATAAGGGCAAACAATAGCCTTTGGATACAACAGGCAGCATTAAATAATGTATGTCCAACAGGATTTTAATACTTCCCAAAGTCTGTTTTGTTTGGTTTTATGAGGGAAAGATCAGCACTTACTACCCCATCCTGCTTTTAGTTAGTGATTTGAGTGGCACACAGTTTTTAGTATTAAAGTTTATTAATCTGCTCCTAAAGTCCATGCATCTGGTATTCTTGCAAAGGTCAGGTGACATCACACCAGGTCTACCAAGGAAATATTTCTCTTTAGGTCAATTCGAAATTTCTCCACATTGAGTGGAGAAACTCTGATACAATTTAAAATTAAAAACTGCTCTGATTATATCTTAGATAGCATCTAGCTCTCCTCAACATGTAGAACAAATGCTTTGGAAGATAAAAAGCATGATTCCAAGTTTTTCTTTTTTGCAAGACTATTTAAGTGACATGAGTATTCTCAAATATGTGACCATATGCAAGCCAGAAGGAATAGAAAACAAACAATTCCAATTCATAAAGCAGTAGTATGAAAGTCCTCCAGCTTTAAAAAACCAGCTGTATTTAATATTAAGGACATAAAATGATCCTGTATTTAGAAGTTTATATTCAAAACAACACTGTATTCTTGTTTTCCAAGTTATTACAAATATATTTTCTGAATCTCTGTTTCCAGAACAGGGCAGCTTCTCTTGGAGAGCCAAATCTGTTTTCTCCTATGGTACAGAATCAAATCTGTCTGAAGGAAATGTGCATTGCCCCTGCAGCCCATGACAGTATCAGATAAGTGTTGCATGCAAATTTTAGTTTAGATCAGTAATTATTTCCTATGGAAAGACATGATCACAATTCCATACATAGAGAATTACATTTACACTAAGCCTGAGATAAAGACCCCTGAGGATCTCAGAATAAGCTCTCATTCCTTGCACCTAAAGCATGCACAAGATAAACAGATCAACATTGTGTTTGCTCCTCACAGATACAAAGGCAGCACCAGGAGGTTTTTTGTGTTTTACCTCTGTGATCAATGGAAGGTTTGAAGGCTTGAAGGATCTTGGGCACTGCTATCCCCATGTCAAGCTCAGTCAGAGTCAGCTCATTCATGAAGTAGGGGAGCTGAAAGGATAGAATTATAAAAAAAATCAAATACATGTTATGGAACTAAACATCAGTTTTCTCTGAGAAGAAAGCTCATTACACTTAAGGAATGGACTGAGCTGAAGTGTCACCTGTGAAAGAACACAAATATAATGACACGAATTTCTTACTATTCTAGAATTCCACAGCTGCCAGTTTCAAAACTTTTTAGGGAGAGATTGGGCATCTGAACTTGCTTTTAAAATTGTGCTGAAGTTTACATGCTGACCTTAAACCATCAGCACTTTTTTTAGTCAAAGTATGTAAAAAGCTCAAGAATGAAGTGTAAATCCTATTTCACTGTGAATAAAAATCAAAGACTTCTTTGGATTTTAACTTCAGTCATATATTTTATCATTGATGTTTTATCACTGTCTCAGCTTCTTTTATCTTTGGCAAATTCTTTCATAGAACATTACCTTTTAAATCTGTATCATAGTTTTAGCAAAATAGAGGCACACAATCATGATTTGGGTATCTATTCACTTAAATATTTCTAATTGACAGAAAACATATATCTTGTCAACAGACACTGGTTTAACACATCAAAAACACATCCAGTCCCCATTCCCAGTCCTCCCACTTAAGAAGTTACCAGTGAGATGTCTGGGCACCCTGCTGTCACAATTGTGGAAGCACACAGGGCAGAATTATGCTGCTGGTTATTTCCCAAAGCAAAGGCAGACTATCCCACAGCTGCTGCTGGCAGCTAAATTTCCAAGCTTTTGTCAGCAAGACAACAACTTGCTTTGCCTGTAGGAACAGGCAAACTCCTCCCCAAACATCAGGAGCTGAAGGCCTGTGCTGAACTGCTGCTGTTCAGAAGGGTTACAGGAGGCAAGGGGAAGACTGAGAAGTCACTCAGAGGCATCACTCCTCCCTCCACCCCTGAGAGGGAGCAGATGATGGAAGCTGTGTCCTGTCACCCCACAGAGCTTTTCCTGTAATTACCACTCCCTCTGACCTCCTGCAAGCAGTTTATATCTGAGTTAACAGCAACATGTTACAGTTGTGGCTCCCTGATATCCTCCACCTTAAAATTTCCCAAAGCAGATTTCCTCATTTATATGCAGTTCTATTCATCCCTAATGTAAATACAATAATACTTTAATTTTTACATAAAAATATTGACTGATACAAATAGCCAATACAGCTGTAGTTCATTTTAAACAGAAGCAGAAAAGTGAACTTGCTGAGATCCATCAGAAACTGAACTGCCATTCTGTAGCACATTTATTGTCTTTTACATATAAGTGTGAAATAAGTCTTTCTTGTACTATTTTAAAATTCAAAGACTATGTGTTTTACTTCCTTCACAAGGAGTGTATAATGCAAGTTTCCAGCTCAGGTACCTTTATTTTGCTGAGTTTCATTTGGATCTTCTTTGACACTAGATCAGACCAATACTTCTCTCCTAAAAAATCCCAAAATATTCTTCCAAGCAGAGCGTTCACCCAGGCTTCCTGTTCTTCAGCTTCCACGTTGGCATCTGGCAACTGAAAACATAAAGCAGGTTATTCAGCTCTATAAATTCTATAAAATAAGGACAGAAAGGCCTGATTTATATGTGAAGTTCAGTGTTAAGAGCCTGGGTCAGTTCAGAACACCAAATGCTCAGCACAGGAGCAGGTTTACAAATGCATCAGCTGGGCTGCCACGAGCCTGTCATCATCCTGACGTGCAGCAGAGGGAATGAGACCACACAGATACAGACTGACCTCTGGCAATGAAATGAGAAAGTTGTATGTAATTTAACCTCTGGCAGAAAAAGCAGATAAACCCAGAGTGGGCAGACTTGTAAATGTGTTTGCAGTAAGAGATACTCTCTCTTGCCAGCCAGATCTGGAAGAACAGGTACTCTTCCTTTGTTTTATCAAAAAACTGGAAAGCAAGACCCAACCTGACATCCTTAAACTCAATTCAGAAACACCACAAATAGATGATAAACACAGTACAGGGAATCACACTCCTCCTTCCAGTGTTTGCATACAGGATTCAGGAAACTATATTGTTCCCTCTGCTGCATAAAACATTTTGTTTACAGTTCAGGAGAATTCTGTCTTGGTTTCCTTGAGAACCATCTCAAAACACCTGGAAATATTACATATTCAGATGCATCACTGACTATACACACAAAAGCCAAGGCAGCTGAAATAATTTTGGGTGTGTACAGACACTACCACGAAAAAACAGGAAGTTTCCATGAAGGAAACACAACATATTAAGTGCCTATAATGACAGAAGAATTCACCACCCTACACTATTTCAGGCAGAACTCCTGAAGCTAGCAGAAAGGCAGTGCTTTCCAAGACAGGCAGGTAGATGCTGCAGTTCTGAACATCTTTTCTTGGCAGCTACTGCTTGCAAGGGCTGCAGCCTGGCTGTGCCAGGACGGCTGGGTAAGGAGCCTCTGCTGGGATGCAGGTTCCCTGCCAGCACTGCTCATCTATTTTTAGAATGACTTCTGACACGTGCCAGATTCAGCAAATGCATCACAGCTTCAGGAGTGGCTGGGGGCTAGAATATGTTTTCCTGGGGAAACACAAGATGTGTTTATTCATACATTACACCATGGTCTCCTATCTCTTTTCTGGGTATTGTATGAAGGTCTGGAAATAAAAATGCATTATATGAATTACAGCTTTTAAACAAACAGTGGTCGTGCTTAACATTAAAGATGTGTTTATTATGAGTGTTGTATTTAGTATTAAGGTTCTGTTTGCTGAGAGTGACCCAAATGCAGTCCAGGAAGCCAAAGGATTAGTAAGAGCTACAGACACTGTTCACTGCTCCTTTGGAGTCAAGGATTACCTTTTTCACAGCTGTAGGGCTGCTGTCTGCACTGAGGACTGGACTACCTGAAGCACTTTTCTTTTCTTGTGGAACACACTTTGCCATATAAATATTGTAGTCCAGAAGCATTTTCTGCCTCACGTTGCCAGCCAGGTCCTTGTGCTTTGTCTGGGATGTGATTTCTTCTGCACTTCCCTTGCTGCTGCTCCGGCTGTGTGTGAGAACTCCAGACTGACCATCAGTTCTACTGTGTGCTGGCAGTACCCCTAAATTCAGAGGAATAACACATGCTCAACAGAGAACAAACCCCACAGCCAAACACCACAGTGTATCATCAAACTTTAAAGGAACAAATCTATTCCACAGATATTTGTCCAAAAAAAGACCATAGTGGTGCTTTCTTACTTTAAATGCTAAAAGTAAATTCTACTGCAGTGTGTTTAGGTGGTCCCAAACCCAAATTAGTCAGTGTTTGCTATGATTCAGCACTCAGCAGGGTGTGGGACTGGAGTTGTCAGCTGATCAATAACATTTAAATATGGACACTCACATATGTATAACACATGGCAGAATTCCCAACAGCCCTGCTGGGAAATGCCTAAAATAAAAGTCAGGTGATTGAAATGCACCTATGACTAAATTTGTTTTTTTTCCTAATCTAATTATAGGCTGTTACAATTAGAAGGACTGTCAAAAACATGTAACTATTAGAAGTTTAATTAGCTATTAATTTTGCATTTGCATTTCAAGAAGTTATGTGCCAGAAACAATAATGTTAACTAATTTCTTAAAAATCTTCTGAGAGAATAAAGACAGAAAAGCATGAGTCATTCAGGTTTAAAATTGTATCAGAGGATGGGTTTAAATTAATATTCCAAACAACTGATCAGTACTATACACTAATGTTTGTTGGTTCAGATATATATATATATTAATATAGATATATTAGTGCAGCACGTTTTATTTAAACAGA
Source organism: Thryothorus ludovicianus (assembly GCA_013397245.1). Taxonomy (NCBI): domain Eukaryota; kingdom Metazoa; phylum Chordata; class Aves; order Passeriformes; family Certhiidae; genus Thryothorus; species Thryothorus ludovicianus. The sequence continues at coordinate 587,636 of VZTB01003836.1, forward strand.
AAAATATGTTTTCTTATGACACATGACCATGAGAAAGCTCTATCCTTCACAGGAGACTAGGGTGGAAGGATGGAGGAGGAAAAACGAGTAATGAGAGAACTGAGTCTAATACTGCAAATGTTGGTATCAACTCCAACACACAGAAAAAGAAGAGACTGAACAATTCATCCTTACAAATATGACAGGAGTTATTACAGCCACTGAAAAACAGTGTATTCAAATAAAACAGTCTAAAAACAGTAATAATACTTGAAAGCATAGAGCCAAGAGGGAAAAGGTGGGGGTAAGGTGGCAATAAGAGGCCAAGGTAAGGAGAAGAGTATCTTTGGTATTATTCCTTTGAATGTGGCACCACCAAAACATAATTCTGACTTGTTTCTTTAAACAGACTTCTACAAGAGTACAAAATCTGAGTACCTGGCTTGCCCCCACACAAACTGGATGGCTTCTTCACTTCAGACTTGAGCTTTGATGCAAGAAGGAACCTTCTGAACCACTCCTCCTTCTCCCTGCCTGTCCTTCCAAAGAGATAAAGCACTTGATCCTTTTGGCAAGAGTGCTTCGCTCCATCCTGGAGTTTCTTGGATTCCTCATTGTTTGAGTCCACTTTTTCAGCAGGGAGCTTTTCCTCTGCAGTCTCTTTCTCAGTCTGGGCCTTGGCCATGAAGTCATCCTGCTTGGCAAGTTCAATGCAAATAGGATATTTCTTATTCCAAATTCGTTTCCGTGCCAGGCTCTTGGGAACCAGGGAAATCTGAAGGAGGTATGAAAGGGTTAAATGAATTTATTTTTCACTTGCATCCTCTATGTTACTATACTCCAGTAAAGAAACACAGGAATGCAAAAGATAAAGATCCCACACTGGATCTGCCAGTTTAACTGACTCAAAATTGCTGGTGGATGTCCAACCCACTGCTATCACTAAGTCTTTGGTGAGCCAAGCCTTGGAATTAAAACAAAGGCCATTTAAGCAGATTATACCATGTGGATTAGAAATTCTGTTTTCATTTAAATGATCTTATTCCCATGGATTTGCAGAAAAAAATAAAAAAAACAAAGAACTTTATTTCAGGCACCATGGGGAGATAAATAGGTAACAAAATAATCAGAGTCCAAACTGAGTTTTGAACACAATTTTTCATGTCTACCTTATGAAATTGAGCATTTGAAGTTGGTGACAGCCACATCAAATACATAAGAGTCAAGCCATAAGACTGATTTGCAGATAACTATATTCTAAACTCAATATATTTATATTGAATTAAGACAATGCAAGTGATTAGAAGAGTAGTTTAAAAAAAAAGTTAAAAATTCTTATGAGGTGTCTAAACTCAGCAGTCTTCTCCAAACACTGTGGGGAAAATACCTCAAAGAATAGGCTTCCTTTTTTTATTATAGTCAGGGCACTTGCCACTTCTGCCATCAACTGGGGCTGGGTGGGGGGAAGTACTGGAAATTTTTTAAGATACCATGGAGAACCACCATCAGTCAAGTGCTCTGACAGTACATGACAGCTTTGTTTGTCTTCATGATGGGAAAACAAATCTGCAAAAGGCAGGAATCTAATTTTTTCTTTATCTTTTCCACATTCTTCCTTTAATGGAAGGCAGAGCACGCTCCTTTCCCACACGGACTCAGAGAAAAGGAGGGAGGTTTTCCTCTCTGTTGCTTTGGTCCCTCTCCCTTCAAGTCAAGTGAAGCATGGTTTCCTCCTACAGCTGTACTGCCAAGGCCCTCGACTGATGCAACACATTAAAAAAATCCATTCCCTTAATAATTAGGTATTGATGTATTATTTAAAACAACGCCAATGGAATCAGCTTCATGTGGCAACTCTTGACATATTTGAGGGAGGTAAACAACATGTAGGAAAATTGTCCTAGCATTATTTAAATATGGAATTTTGGTGTAACCTTCACAACAGCCCTGCAGTCACCTCATGCACTGAAGAATCAGAGCTCCCATGAGTTAACTCTGCTCTCAACTGCCAGAGGAAAATCATGCCTTTCCCTTATTGTGTAAATATATACTTTCTTCCAAATCCTGCTCAATCTTCCTCCCCAGCACAAACTTTTGCAAGTTAGTCACGACAACAGTTTTGCTTAAATAATGACAAAATGTGAAAATACTGGAGTGAAAAAATATTTCAGAGTTAAAAAGTAATCTTTGTTAAAATCAGATGTAAGACACTCACCTTGCTGTCTGTTAGCTCATAAATTTTTTGACTGACATATGTGACATCAGGCTTTGGCTCATTGTACAGAGCTCTTCTAGAAATATTTTTATTGGGTTTTGAAAGTCGTAGGGTGCTGCCTTCGAGTCGCACATAGACAGAGTGAGTCAACGTAGCATGGTATGTTTCTGGATCGTAATTATAAATTTCATTCATCCATCCCTAGAGAAGAAGACACTTTTAACAGGCTTTTAAGCTGCTGGAAAACCAAGCACAGCATGTACCTAAAAACTTTAAATTATTATCCAAGCTTTCGCCAAAGTTATTTCACTTAGTGCACAAACAGAAGAAGGCACAAATGCCCTAAACACAGCAGCAGCAAACCAACAGGGCATGAGATGAGGATGAGATCCCAAGCACAGGGTGAGTTTTCTCTGGCTGACTCAGTCACTCTGTACATCTCACCTCATCCCCAGGAGCCCCGGTGGGATCTGCAGATGCAGGATGCCTGAAGAGCCACAGGCAGGAGGGCTGAGCAGCACAGCAGCTCCTGGGCTCCCAGCAAGCTCAGAGAGATTCATCACCCAGAGCCCAGCACAGCAAACAGCCTGTCTGCTCACAGACAGCACTGACACTGTAATCACCACAATTAAGGACTCAGAAGACCACAGTGGAGGTTGCTTTCATGCACCATCACCCTTTGAGATCATTTCACATGTTGTGTAACCACCCAGCTACAACACAGGAATCATACACGTGGATTAAATTCAATTAATTTCTGTGCTGCAAAAGAAACACAAACCAGCCATTCCTGCTGTAACAAGCCTCTAAGTGCTGACTCTGACCATTGGGCTGATGTTGCTCCTCTTCTCCAACATCTGATTACACAGAGATGATAAATGGAGTAGAATGTAGGCAGAATACTCATTCCACAAGAAGTTTTCCTTCTCTTAACCTGCCATACAACATTCTCTGATCATTGTTTTTATCTGCCCATCAGAACCTTAAATTCAGCATACTAAATACTCATCAATGTCAACAGAAAGTCAAGGGGAGCAGAAAGTCAAAGGCACCTTTACAAACACCTGCAGAGGAAGCAGGGAGAGCTGAATGAGCATCTCAGTATTTCTCAAAACAAAAAGCTGTGACTACCTTATGCAAAACATCCCAAAAATTACTGCAAGATTTCAACTTATTAAAGAAGTTTCCACCCACACACAGAAATGTAAAATCTACTTTTATGCTAATTTTCTTCAGTTTCAGTGCCACATAATTTCCCACAGTAGACAGCATACAGTCTCTTAGGTGCCATAGTAACAGTGATATCTCTTTTGCTTACTCCAACATCTAGCTCCATTTTCACTACAAACCCTGAAAAAACTAGATAAATTAGCATTTCTTTTATGTTCAGAAAAGATTAAGTCATTCATCTTTGCTCAGCACCGAAGCAGATTATGTCTTTTATTAATAGAAATGCCTATACCAGGACATACTCTTTGAAGAAGCTTTATGGTTGTTTTTTCTTACAGTGGGTTATATATGATATACATGCATATAAATATAGTGTATGGTGCTGAGTTTTCTATAAGCCAATAAATTCTGCACAGTAGGGCAGTTTTGAGGCTCATCCCATCTCCTTCCTAGAAATTACATAGTCAAGACATCTTTGAGCAGACAGCAATTAATTTTCAGCCAGGAACTCCAGCTGGACTTAAGCACAAGAACATCATGTGACTTGCCCAAAGCCACCGTGTGCAGGAACTGGAATATCCATATGGCCACAGATCTCTGGAGCAACTCCCACCTGCCCCCATCGGATCTCCAAGCTATTTCTAGCTCAGACAAAGTCTGGAGCCTGCAGCCAGGCAAACATACAGATGGGAATTTGATGCCTCAGAAGTTTCTTGTCTTCTCCTGGAAGGCTGCTCAGCCAACATCACACCAGCTGGCACAGACAGAAAGGGCTCTGCAGAGTGGGTCATTAGAGGAAGCTCAGTCACATGGGCCCTTTCTCTAAGTCTAATAAGCTTTCTATTTTCAGTAGAAAGGTTGGAAACTCATGGGTACATGTGGTACCCAGGAAGGAAGGTCAGACTGCACCTGACATTCCTTTAACGGCCTGCTTGAGATGGAACCGTGATGAAAACAAGAAGTGATTTACTCATCAAAATCTTGACTTCCCTGTGCCAGAGTAAGAATTAAAAATCCCTCCTGCTCTTCTGATCCCTAGCATGTGCCCAGGCTTTCCAGTTCAATGAAATGGATTAGCTGTACAATCTGCCAAACACACAATTCTCACACCCTGTAGTGCCTCCCATGCTCACCCACAACCCGACAGAAGTGCAAACACAGCACAACCACCAGGTTATCAGCAACTGAAGAAACAAGTTTAGGTTTAAGTTTCTGGGGTTTCATTTTCAGACAACAGTTGGGATGAAAGAGACAGCACATTACTACAAACCCTCCTTGTACATAAAATTTGAGTTTTCTAATTTCTAAGGATGAAGTTTCTTCTCTGCACTCAATTTTCAAGTTATTTTGTTACAGAGATACACTGCATGGCTGACAGTAAAATGTTAATGCTTCACTAAATGATGATTATTTGCTCTGTTAATGAATCTGAAACTGTGTGGCAGCTGCAGGAACTTTATCTAACAGTGTTAAAGGAGTAACAACACCACATGCCTTCTCACTTCAGTGATCTTCAGTTCTTTAAATTGTTTCACCTATCTTAAAAAACACAGAGAAGGTTATCCAAGAAGCCCCTGAAGTCCTTCCAAAGTTCCTGCACTTTAAGAACAATTTCAACAGAAATACCTCTGCCTCTCTTTTTGCAGAACCAAATTGGCACAAAGGATTCACAGCCCATGGAAACTGTTTTGCAACGCACCCAAACAGAGGAGTTGTGTTACCATAATGTGCTAGCAACAGATAAATTCTCCCAAACTACTGAAGCAACAATGGATTTCCTTGTGTAGGAGAGGAGTGACTGTAGGATAGGTCTCCTCTGTTCTAGTGAAGTTGTTAAAATAAGAAATTTAGTAATTCTAGGAGGACAATGACCATAGTCACATGGCACTGTGCAGCTGCTGACCATTTCCACGGGTCCCATGATCTCCATTTTTGAAGGTCAGCAGTTGCTCCACAGTCCCAGCTGAAAGCAGGAGAAGGTTTCTGGCCAGCAGGCTGGGAACCACCCTGAGCACCACGGCCTCCCCAGCCCAGGTCCCAGCTCCATCCCCTGCTGCCCCTGCTCCAGCCTTGGGAACACGTGGCTCCCTGGGACACAGCCACCCACAAAAACACCTTCAAAAGACCCCCCAGTTTGATTTTCCTCTTTCCTGACTCTGCGCTCCAATTTTTTATTCAAACTGCAGTTCAAAGGAATAATTCATGTCAGAACTGCACAGTCAGGACTTGTAGGTACCAAGTTTTTAGTGTTACTTATTTAAGGTTACAGCAAAACCTGAGAGGGAAGGATGGGGAGAACTGCAAAAGATCCTTGTGAAGGATGCAGAGGGCTGGGGACACAGATCAGGTCTATGGGTAAAAATAAACTAAAATCATGAGTGATGATACTTTCAAATACATAAATAAAAGAATCAGCAAAAGCCACTTTCACAATACAATCCCAAATCTGGATTAAAACTGCCCCTAAAGTTTCTTAATGATATTAACCAGTTAATAGCCATTATTATTAAATTATAAAATCAAATGCTTTAGCACCAACATTTTTCAAGACTGTTGATCACTCAAATCACACTATTTGTATTAGTATCCCTCTTATTACCACTGTTTTATAATACTTCAATAGTATTTTGCTTCATAAATGAGGGGAAAATACAATGCATTTTTTGAGCTTCCTTCACGGGGAATCCAAAGACACAAAAAAGGTCTGAGGTAGGAGAAGCAACCATCACCTTAACTGGAAACCATTTGTCTGCCAGAGGCCACTATCAAACACGAAATCCCCTGGAAGCACACTGATAAAAAGCCTTCTCTTTCTGTGGTTCAAAACTTCCATTTCTCCAGCAGTCACTGCCACTGTGTTCTCCTAAAAGTTCTTTCTAATGCAAAGGGTAGATTTATCATTTCCATTTTAGCTGTTACTTAAAACCTTTTGTATCAGCCAGCACAACACAGAGAATGCACAGTTGAAAGGCCAAGGAGTAAGTTAGAAAAGACTAATGGATTAAAGAAGGAAAAAACATGGGCAGAGAAAAAATAAAAAAGCTAAGAAGGAAGCCAGAGAACTGAAAACTAAGGGAATAATAAGGCAGATACAAAAACATGCAGGGGGTTTGTGCATTTTCTGGTTGGGAAGATGTTTTCCCCCAGTACCAAGGAAATTTGACTGAAGTAAATAGAGGCACCTATAGAAGCACAACAGTCATTTACTTTTCCCACTGCCAAGGAACAGTTTTGTGTGAGACAATAACCTGTTCAAGTATTTCAGCAATTGCTCTGAGGATTTTTGCACTAGTTTTTTAAACCTAAAAATGCAAACTTCTCAAACAACGTTTACATGAGGGAGAATGCACACATGCACAAAAGCAGCCTGACAGTACTTTGGGAGAATCCCAACTCCTTGAGCCCCATATGAAGGGATTTACTCAGAGCATTTATCATAACTGCATGACAATAGTCTAGGTCAGAATACCAGAGCAACAAGTTCTGAAGAGAACATCTTTATGCAAGAGCATCAAGTTTGATTTTCTTATATTCCCCTGAGTTTTGTTACAGATTAAGTCTTTAGCTGCCTTTTCAGAGGATCTAAGCTGTCCAGTACTCATTTTGACAGATGCAAATAGAAAATAGTTGTATGAAGTAGGAATAATAACTTGCAATCTGCCAAATCATATTACATTATGTTCCACTACAATATGGGCACCGAGCTGGTTTTTAAACTCCTGCAGCACTTACATATTAAAGACAATTACTTTGTGTGTTATGAGCACAAGAAATACTCATCAGGTCATAAAAACCATTAATCTGCATTTATACAGACTTCTCTGCACTATTCATTTCTTGCCTACAGCCATTTTCATAAGATGTAACTCCTCAATAAAAGCATTAAAATACAGTTTAAAGGTTCCTGACTGAAATCTGACATCTCAGAGACAGCCTAACACCAGCCAATAATGAACATCAGGATCTTTACCAGCTTTCAAGTATGGAGGAAGGGTCTTGGCACCAAATGACAAGAACTGAACTGAAAGGTTGTAACAATTTGTACAGGGGGGCAGCAGGTAATTCATTGGGCAGACAGGAGTGTTCACTCTGAATTCATTACAGCAAATAATAACCACAACTCGTATAATTCACAAAAAAAAGAGAACACCAAGGTAGAATAAGGGCTAGACATGCAATTGCCACCTTGATGCAACAAAAGTAGAGTTTTACATTCTGTTTCCCTAACTTTTCAGTTACCTAAAGGCACATGAAACTAGCCACCAACACATTACAGATTCTACAGTGTGCACCCATCTGAATTTAAATTCATGTAACCTTTGTGCTGTTACAACTAGAGATGTACCTTCAAAAAAAATCAATTTAATATTCACACAAATACAAAGAATGTCTCCACAAATACTCTGATAAGCATGTGATATCAGGTGAAGGTTACATCACTAGCACTCAGAAATGCTTCTGCTGCACATCAGATACCAGTAGATGTTTCATTGCTCAGAATTCTCCAGTTGGGAAAGCATTATTTTAATTCATCACAGAGGGAGATTAGGAGGGCAGGACTGGGACCAGAAGCACTAAAGAACACAGGGGCTGGGTGGATCACAGCTGGACAGGCAGCAAAGTGACACACAAAGTGACAGCAACTTGCAATACCTCAACAAGTGGAGGGGAGAGAGCAGGAAGAACAAACTTTCATCTAAAACCCAGCTCTCAGACACATTTTGCTGAACTGTAATTGCTGCTCTCATTCCCTGTGTTTGAGGAGGACCCATATGCTCTCCAACTCTCTGTGCTCTACTGGAACACAATGCTTTTGTCTCTGCTTATGAACAGACCAGACCAACAAACTACTGCACAGACAGCAAAATATCCCAGGAACAAAACGCATCTTCCACGATGCAGCTTCAAGCACAAATGTTATTTTACACACTAAACTTTGACACTACTTGCTCTCAGTTGGAGCGTTCCAAATCTATCAGCAAAGTCATTTGCCCTTTTACTTCTGAAGAAATTCCATTTTTCTACCAATCCTAAAGACACTGAAGTCTTACATATTCTTGGATACTAAACCATTTGTGTCCCTGCCAAAGTGAGTTGACCCTAAAAAACTATTTACAAATGGGGATATTTCAGCTCATTCACCCTCAGGACAGATCTAGTTTACTCCTTCTACCCAGAGTAATGCACAGACATACACAAAATGCCATGACCTCACCTTCAGTATTTCAGGTTCTTTGATGTCTAGAGCTCTCGTATTCCATCGCTTTTTCATGCTTTTATGCAATTTGAGATAATCATGAGTACGTGGAATAAGAAGCCAAATCACACAGACAGCTACCATAAATCCAAGGGCCATTCCAAGTAAAAGTCCACTTAAATAGCCAGGGAGAGGGATAATAAGGTAAGCATAGACTAACAGTACAAATAAGTATAAAGTTTTCACTGGTATTTTAGACTGTTGCACATCCAGATTATTTTCATCTTCACTACTGAGCATAGTAACAGTTTCCTCAGTCATCTCAGGATCCACCACAGTTTCAGCAGGTTTATCAGTTTTACTTTCCTCCTCTAGCAAGAAAAAGTCTTCAGAATACAGTTCACAAAACTCCTCATCCTCTCTGCTCACTAGTGCAGACAACGAACATTTTTCAAGTACAAGTGAAGGTTTTGTCCCCACGTCCTTTGTGCTTGCAGGCTGAGAGCTTTTGGTCTCCATCTCTTTTGCATGTTCTTCTGCCCCTCTTGACTGATCACTCTTAGTTGGGTTAAAGTCACTCCCAGATAAGTCCCCTTCTGAATCACACTCCTCTTCCTTGATGCTGTAGTTGTTATTGCTTTCCAAATGGCCATTCAAACTGGAAAGGTTTGAGAGTTCTGAAGCACTTGAAGATAAGGCTTTGGGCCTGTGGCTACTACTTTCATCACCCATTATTTTACTGAGCAGCTGAAGAGGCTCATAGATTACCTCAGAAAGGCGTCTTTTCGTATCTTCAATTTTAGCCTCCATTTCAGGTACTTTAAAAAAGGAACGAGTGTCGGAGGGGGATGTTAATGGAGAGGAGGGGGCAGTTTTAGAATCACCACTTGTAGCTCGAGGCTGAGTGAACTGTTTGAACAGATGCAAGTTCAGTTTCGAGTCAGGTGGCCTGTAAGACACAGCTTCAGACTCCTGTTTAGAAGTGTCTGTAGACAGAGATTTCACCAAGGTTTTCATTAACTGTCTATGTCGCATTGGTGGGGTGGGTTCTTTTGGTTCCACTTCTGTTGAAAAGGACTTGACTAACCCCTTAAAAGGCTTTGAACTAGAAACTGAGGATGATGTGCTAGAGCAGGCAACTGATCTGGAAGGGGATGAGGATGGGGAAGACAGACTGGATTTCTGTTCCACAGATGGTGCTGCACTTGATGTGCCAAATGTGTGACATGAGTGTGACGATGGAGACAGGACTGGTGGCACTGCACTGAGTATTTGGGATGGGGAAGGAGAGTCCAACAGCTTTACAGTTTCTGCAGCTGGCAGAACTGCAGGTGATGAGGACAGTGGTGATGCAGAGCTGGCCATGTTAAGCGAGGTAGCTGGACCAAAAGGGTCATGGCCAGTATGCTCAAAGCAGAGGTCTTCCTTGGCTTCAAGTGCTGTTACAATGCTTTGGTCATCTAGTTCCTCATCAAGAAACTCTTTAAACTCCTCTTCCTCCTCTTCTTCCTCCTTCCCAAATGCAGAGAAATGAATTGTGATGGTTTCTCGGGAGATGGATCGCTGGACCTGCACTTTTGGTGTTGACTGCTTTGAGGACATTTCCCCGGTTTTCTCTGCATGGCTACTGTTCCGACTTGTCATTGCAGGTTCCAGAGATGTGTCAGAGTCTGGCAAGAAAACACAACACCACGTTAAATGCATTTTTCCCCCCTTCAAATACCTTTATTTTCAAGCATTAAGCCAAACACAATTTTATGCAGAAAAAAATCCCAAACCAACTCACACCAACAAAAAACCAAGAAGCAGGAGATGCTTATGCTCAAAATTATAGATCTAGGTTACTGTGTGCTACTTAACATACTTCCACATATCACAAAATGGCAATATTAAAACACACCATTAAAATTATTTTCAAGTGCCCTGAAACTACAGTTCATCTCTGAAACATCACCTGTTTTCCCTACCAGATGTACCTCTGACTTCCAGAGCCCCATCCCACCCCAACACACTGACTCTTAACTCTCAGTCCCTTCTATGTGCAACATTTAATGCTTTATACCTTATAAATAAAAAAATTTGAAACTCAAAGCTAGGTCAGAAATATGTAAAGGTCATCATGTGGAGAGCACATTATTTAAGTATTTTATTGACCCGTGAATGTGAATTTAGCATATATTTATGTGGAGAGGAAATAGCATGCATTTAAACCAAGGCACTGGTGAGTGACCATACACAGAGAGGGACCAGGAATCACAGGATCAGCTCTGCCTCTCCAGCTGGGAGGCAGCACTTTATCTCCACTGCCAAGGCAGCGAGTTTGCCACTTCAGTAACTGAATTATTTTTCAGAAGCTGTTAAAACGCTGTAATCAAACTGTCAAGCTGAATTAATGAGAGGCCTTTGCTGACGTTTAAAGAGCAGTTGAGAAGAATGATTATGTGGTGGTAAAGAAATTGCACTTCACAAACAGTTGTGATATCAGATTGTATTATCCAGCAAGCCAGTGCCACCTGTTCAGCATCATCATCCTACTAAAGGTTGCAGCCCTTCCTACAAGAGCTGTTCATGTAAACATTTTTTAACCTGCCACTAAACTAAGCTGTGTTAAATGTTTTAAAACAGTAGATCTTTGCTACAAGCTTATTCAGAGTGAGTATCTGTCCACAACTTCCTACATGCTATAGTTGTCCATTTTATAGCTCCTAAATTGTTGGCTACTCCTTGCTTCTTCCAGCATTTATGAACTTCCCAAAAGAAGGGGCTTGATGTTAACTTGCTTCATGCAAAGCCTTCAGAAATTCCATTTTCAGGGTTTGCTTGGTTGGGTTTTTTTAAGTCTCATTTCTGCTGCGTATGACAGGGAGCCAGTTTGGGTTTACAGGACGAAAAGAAACATTCAGACCCTGGTCAGGCTTTCACTTGACACCTCACCCTTGCTCCGATGACTGCTTAGGAGACAAAAATTCTTCCTTAAAGATCACTTCTGACTTCAGCTTTTATCATGGAACAGTTTTCTCCTGTCCTCCCCAAAATCCATTTGACCCATCCAAGTAGCAGCTTTAACAGAGAACTTCTCTCAGAGATGGAGATGTGCCTCCAGCCCACCTGGGGCTCTGCAGGTTGTTACCTCTCTTACTACATCTGTGGATCAAGCAGTGATTTACCCAGGTATCAGGAACTCTCAGATACCTGGAATTTACATGCACACTTACCAGTCACCTCTGTGTATAACCTGGTGAGTGCTAAGGTTGCTAAGAAATTTGGTCTCATTTCCCTGTTGGATTGGCACACCTGGGAAGCACCACCAGACAGAATCCATGCTTCTGCATGCTGTCCACCGTGGACATGGTTCCATTTCACATAGCTCAGACAGCAAATTACCAGATTTTTTTTGACAAACACACCCAAATTTATTTTGGAGAGAGAAAAAAATACTACTGGACAAGGTATGTATCCAACCTCATTTCCATAGTGCTGGGCCATCAGCTGTCACACATTTGGTATTTTGGCCCAGCTGTGAAACTGCAATACTAACACACCAAAGTCTGAAAGTACAAAAGCCCTACACATTTTCCAGGTCACTGAGCCATCACAACACTATACACTAAGGAAGGAAAAAATAAACAGACAAAAATAAAAATCCCACAAATACAGTAACAAAATCCCCCTTGCACACAATGCTGCTGGCATCAGTTTGACCCTCTTCATCTGTTCAGCATTAACCATTTACCAATAATTTAGAAAAGCAGGAGAAAAAGATTAGCAATTCCCCTCTCCCCCAAACAGCATTTTCACTGTGGCATTTTGTATCAGTTAGAACTTCATGGGTTTGGATAGCTCTTTAGCACACTGTGTTTACACTGAACATTAATTAGCTGGTGTTTAAACACCAGTTGCCATGCTGTGCTAATGCAGTGCTAATGACCTGAAACAGATGAACTTTACTTGCACACACCAAATGTACTGAAAAGAGATTTTACTGCTTACTGAACAAGCAAGATTTTCTTAACATCATGATTAACTTAACAGAGAAAGGAAGGAAATTCTTGATTAGCCAGTATTTGCCTACCTTAAGCACATTACTGTACCATAAATTATGTCATATAAAAGAATATGTTTGCAATCCATGCCTGAACACAATCTCTGTTTTACTGTGGAGGATTTGGGCATTCATTTTGGTTTTTCTTCCCAAAGTAGATGCTGAGAAGTTTTTCCTTGACAGCTCTTTCAGTAGCTGTTAGGTTTCAATAAAGCTATTTAATCAGGTTTTTGAACCATGTATTTTTACCCCTTAAATCAAGTTAACAGATTCACTTCTTACTCATTTCTGGCTACATTTTCCTCACTCATTTCTTTCCCTCTCTACTCCTCAGCTCCTCTCCCAGCTGTTTAAAGACCTGATGTTCCAGCCTCACCATCTGAAGTGGCACAATTCCCAACTGATTGTTTGCAGATTATATTGGTACTTGCAGAAACACAGGTTTTCACTGGTCCTTCTTTTGAAGGCCACACTGTTCCACATTCTCTGGCTGCCTCTTCAGGGTTTTCCTGGTGCTGATTCTGAGGATGCAAGGTATCAGTTTTATTTATGTGGCAGGCAGATCTGAGTAACAGTCTCACATTCTCAGGCTTCAAATTATTCAAAACATGAACTTTCACCCGGAAGGGAAGAAGGCTGCTCAGAAAATAATTCCTTTTCCCCAAATGTTCGAACTTTAGATGCTGCTGCAGCATGGAATGAGATAGCTGCCATTTCCACTTCTGACCTCAAGGCACTGCATCCCCATCTCCTACAGAGGAGCAGTTTATAATCCTCACCTACAGGCACTTTAAAGCTCTAACAACAGGAAAAACTGAGCCAGGCAAACGGGGAATGCAGCTGCCTGGGACAGACAACATTCCTTAGCCAGGCCTTTCCTATGACCAGGAAGGCAGTGGTGCTGGAGCTGAGGATGTTTTTGCACAGGTGACAACATGTCTCCAGCACTCTGTGATGCACCTGGTGACAAACAGGAACACTCAGAGAGAAGCCAGCTGTGGGTTAGGCCATGACACCTCTTGTAAGTGACGCTGCAGGAACTGTGTCCTTTCCCAGGAATGACCAATTGGGAGTTCAAATAAGAGCCAAGCACCCAGCAATGTGTCCTTCTGCCCAGCAGCACAAACACCCTCCTGTTCCCTTCCCCTGCAGGGACAAACACACCCCACCCTTCTGCAGCTGAGCCCGTAAAGCACCAGTTCACAGCACGGAGAAAACACACCGTCCATCCAAGAGCCTTAGAGAACTAGCCCAAAACTCCATACTGCAAAGCAATTATTTTCACATTAACAATTTAGAAAGTGATTCAAACAACAAACAGCAAACTAGATACGAACTTAAAAGGTTAAAGTTGCATATACCACACTTAGTCATAAGCATTCAGCTGGAGAAACAGGCAGGATTGGGTAACTAAATTTACATGCTTTGCATCATTCAGCTACTCCCATGACATTGCTGTTATTTATTGCAACATCTTCATGGGGGGAAAGGGGGCACAGCACACTGTATTAGCAAAATGACTTCAGAAAAATGTGCACCAAGGTTCAACACTTGTTTTTTTATTGCTACTGAACACAGATCAAAAAATGTGTTTTCCACAAAACAGAAATTCCTTTCCTCCTAAGTAAAGGAAAAGCCTTACAGGCTATCAAACAGCACTGCAAGACTTTCCCCTGCATCTGTCACTTGCACCAGAAGAACAAGTCCTAAATGCTGCTCAGGAAACAACTGATTGATTATTGATAATGCTACAACTTAAATTCATGCAGATTGGCACAGCTGTACACAGGGACAGATGTTTTGTCACTGGTAATGCCTCTGCTATCCCCAGAACCCTTCTGGGCCATCACTCATCCAACAGGCAGCTCCTGCTTTGGCAGATTGGGAAAAAAAACAAACAGTTTTTATCATTTTGAGTCTGGCACTTGCAAATTGCTATCATGATAGTCAAGTACTATCATGATAGACTCAAAACAGGCTGACACTTCATACTCTAAATCTACCCTCCATTTGGCAGGAAGGAGAAGCAGTGTATCAGTGTTAGACAATCTCTGCAGCCTTCACAAGGAGTTACAGATTTTATATTACCAGGAACAGGACCCCACTAATACATTATGGCCCTGTTCTAAACCAGGCCAGCAGCACATTAAATATTCCTCAGACAGGGAACACCTGCACAAGGCAATATCATCTGAAATTCATATCTGCTCTCAGAAATTCTAGATTCTGGTTTATTTACTCGAGATTCAACCAGTATCTGCCTTCCAACACTGAGATATGTGGGAGAACTGCTGCAAATCTTTATACTTATTTAAAATAAGCAACAGAGCTCTCAGCATCAGACAAAATTTTGTTAAGATCAAGAAGTCTTCAAGTCCTTCAAAATGGAGCAAAATATTAGTGAAAAGTACTACTTTGCTACAGAAGTAGTCTAGAAAGCCAATTCCCATTTATCCCAGAATGCCCTCCCTGAAGCAGAGAGCACAGCTGCTGGGACATTATCTGTCACATGGATTTCATCTCATTCAGCAGATCTATATCATAAAAGACAAAAAAAAAGAAGGGATACAAAATGCAAAATTCAACATTCTTTCCTATCTCCATTCAAATTTCTAATTATGATCAATTAAATTCCCCTGGCATCTCCATGAATTAATGTATTCCATAGTTAACATCTATTGTTCCTTTTACATCCACTAGTCATTACTTTTAAATGAACTACAGAGCCAGGGCTGGTAATTACTATCACACAATAGCCCTGTGGAACCTTCCTGTCAGGGATCCAGTTACCCAGCCCAGAGATCAGCTTTAAAGCTCCGTTGCCATCAGGAGCAAGAAGGAAGTTTGGCTTCACTTTCCAACTTCATGCATCCAGATTTGAGATACAGAGTTGGGAGAGAAGAGGAAAAAAAAAAAAAATCAACAAAACCTGTTTTAAATCCAAGGGCAGAAATGAAAAAGGTGATATCAATATCAAGTGCTATTAAAAGGCTGTAGTCAAACGTGTTGAGCAGAAGCCAATCCCAGATCATGGTGAAAACTGAAGGTGCCACCCACTGTGGATCACAATATACACACAGAGTACACACCCCTGAGAGAATAACCCAGGTCAGCACAGCCAAGCTGGCTGAGAACTGAAACACCTCCAGCAGGAGCTCTCACAAACATTTTTGTGCAAATGCTTTTAAGTTCAGAACAATTTAAGTTAAATAATCGACATTTAAGTATGCTTAGGGATACTTAAAAAGAACATCCTGGGCAAGATTTTGAAGTCTTTTCAATGAGATTATATCTTTAATGAAAATTATAAACCTATCAAAGAGGCAAGTAAGAGTTGTTTTAAGAGCAGGACAGAAAAGTCAAGTAAAATTGCAATGGCAAATAAGGAGTCTTCAAAACTACTGGAATTTTGTTGCAGACAAAATTACTGGAATTTTGTTGCTGCTGCTGATGTCCCCAAGCTTGTCTTTACAACACTTCAAAAATAATCAAGCAAAAATTGTTTAATGTTAGCTAAGCAAGTGTATTCTATATTAACATTTTCCCCAAAGATCTAAGAAAGGTCAGCTACCACATTAGTTCCTCTGCCTTTACTGGTAAAAGAATAATTATTCTTATTTCCTATTCTCCTTCCATGACACACCACTTATCAAAATCTTTAAAAGCTGCACTACAGTCTCATTTTAACAAACACAAAAAGCTAAGCGTTAAAGGTTCTCCAGAAACCCAGAAAAATCTAATTTCTTTTTATTTAATGATTTTCTGAAGGCTGAAGTGAAGCAGTATTTTTAAGAAATCAAACATTTTCCCTAACAGAAGAAATAAAAGAAGTTTTTAGGCAAAGCTCTGCTCTTTGGAATAGATTCAAACTGCACCAGAGTGTAATTATATTAAAGAACATCTACTCCCAATTGGCACAATAAGAATTAATAAAAATTCTAGTACATACATAATACTTTCTCCATTCACGTGTTCTCCTCCTATGAACTATATTCTTGTTTATCATTTGTAATTGCAGGTAGCACCTTTTCCTTCCAAAACACTCCACATAAAACAGTTCAAAGGGACCTTTTATTAGTTCCTAGAGCAAGATAAAATAGTAACAAACCACCACATATCCACCCGCTCCACCCTCCATCCAGATTTTGGGGTTTTAGTAATTTCCTATAACATATATTGCTGTCTTTAAAATTATTTTAAAATATGTGTTTTTCCAGCTAGCTAGTTGCTGGCATCAAAATTAAAAAACGAAACTAAAAAACTAATTTGGCCACAAGTGAGAAGAGAAATGCCCCAGAAAAGAAAAGTTTACAGACCTAGATCTGAAATTTCTGCAGCAAGGGATTCAGAAATAGACTCATTCAAACAAGGGCAAACCCAGAGCCAGCCTAAAGCCAGCTTTTCCTACTTTTCTCAAACTGCTGTCCCCTCTTCAGAGTCACCCTGGCAAGTCAAAGGAAAGCAAAAAAAAACCAATATTGTTACAATTCTGAGCAATAAATGTATAAATGCTGCATTTGCTCTCTTCTAAAAGGGATGAGAGTTTACACCAGAATCTTCTGGTGCTGCACAAGTTCTGCACCTCAACAGAACATGTTGGATTTCTGTAATAACAGAGCATCAAAAGCTTACACAAAAAATTACATCCTGTGGAAAGAGTAAATGGTGAGGTTAAACTGTGCAGAATTGTAACTTGCTCTCTTATCTCAGTGGAAAAAGAAAATCATCTCCTCATTAATCTGATAAAAGATTATCTAAAACCTCAGTGGATTAGTCCACAGCTGAAAACTCTGCCCACATCTCTGATTAAATTAAAGGTCACTATGAAATTTTTAGGGTGAATTTTGACCGAGTCACTTAGAGAGAAGCATGTTTCCAAAATTAAGTAAAATAAGGTGCCCTGAATCTTAAATTAAAAAGGGCTTATCAGAATTGTCTTGCAGGATCTTTTTTACCAGTGCAAATGCACATCAATGGGTAGAACTGCCTACAGGTAGCAAGTGAGCATTCAAGGAATTCTTCTCACATTTACATTCATTTCTCTAACAAAAAAATTCCATCAATAGTCACAGTGCCTGCCAAGGTAAAACAACCACCACACACTGCCATATGAAAAGATTTTAAAAACAAACAGGCTAAACTCAGACACACAGAGGAGCAGCATCAGTCAGTAACTCAAATTCTAGGTCCCCATGTAAAATGTAGGCATGAGAGATTATTAAAAAATGAATGGAATCTACAGATTCACCATAGGTATCTAACAAAATCTTTTTTTTCCAGGGGATTTTTAATGGTTGATCAAATTTCGTATTTCTTATGTACAGCCTTCATTTTAATTTCATGTTCTGCAGAGGATTAGCATGCAAGGTACCTTTTGGCTTTTTAACCTGAGAGGACAAAACACACTACACAATCATGGTTTCTTTAGATCTCTGAGATGATTTCAAAATTACAGAAGGGGATATTCTCTGGTATTATTAAATAGGACTAAACCATTTAATACTTAGAAACATTTAGTTTTGGACCTAGCACATCCCTAAGAAGCAAGGTAATAACTCTTCAGATAAAATAAACAATTAGAAAAAACAAAAATCTACAGATCAGGCAGCTGTCACAAACTGAAACAAGAACAACAAATCAAAGCAAGGCAATTTTCAAAGCTTAAATTGTCTAGGGAAGGGAGGAGGACTATATTTACTTTTAGCACAAATAAAGTATTCATACCTAACTAGAAAGGCAGTTGTACTTACAACATGAAAATCAATTGTCTTAAAGCACCTGAAGACTGCAAATCTTGCAAAGAGCAAGCTGCAAATATTAACATAGGGAGCTGCTGTTAGAGGGCACATTGGTAACAGCTGATCACCTCCTTGCACCTCATCCACCCACGGAAAAGTGTCTGATAAATGCAGAAAATGCACTTAGGACACATCAGGATCTCTCAGAAGCTTCTGCAAGCATAATCTCCAGAGGGTCCAAAGGAAAAGGTAAGGAAAAGGCCAATAAAAAGGACTTCAAACACTCAAGTGCACGGGGCTGAAGCAACTATACAATTCCTAGATATTCTATTACAATATATTCTAGTATCTCACAAAACCTACAAAAGCATCAAGGCGAAAGACGGTATGTGGCAAAAGCATTCCCACGTGTGTTTGCATGTAAATACATTTTCTTATTTTTCCCATAGTATTTCTAACTCTAAGCACTTCAAGGTGTAAACTCAATTAATGACAGACGTTGGCAAGAATTTTCTCTGGACTTTGTTACTGGGAACATGAAAGAGGCCTTGCCACAAACAGCTCTGCAATCAGAGGCAGCAGGTCCATCTGCATTCCCCATTTCCTGCATTACACACACAACAGAGTACTTAATGAATCTGTGAAATATATTAAAGCTTTCTGCTGGTTTGGTTTTGGGCTGCTTTTTTTGGGTTTTTTCTGGAGCAATGGAGGTAACTCCTATTTCTAACAGCTGCAATACATTTAATTGCAACATCTGACAGGTCAATTACAGATTGCCTGACCTGAACAGCTGCTTTACAGCCTTGCTCCCATTGAAACCAACTGAGTCAGAAAATGATGAGCACCTCCCACTACAAATTTTTTTATGCCTAATTGCTAAGAAACCATGGGAGGTGGATACATGAAAAAAAAAAACCAACCCAACTTTGCTGGCATTCTGAATTTAAATGATCATTTCACAGGAAAGTAAAGACACCACTTTTCTCATAAGGAGAAAGTCAGAACACTGAGAGGGTAAAGTGAGATCCTTGCACATTTGGGATCGTTCCTACTCTGTTTTTCTCTCTCAAAATGTGGTACTGATAACAAGCCTGGAAGGGTAATTTTTCATGTGAATACTCAATAAAAAAAACAACAAAAAACCAAAATAAGATTGGAAAGAACATAAACAGAGCTCTCCTCTCTTCTTTTTTCAGCAGCATGGATCTACCCCAATATGGTCTTTCCCTGTGTGAATCAGGCCACAAGTGTGAAATTAAGGAAAAATAAATTTTTCCTTAAAAAATTGTAAGTGCAATAAGGTTTTCTGAACTTTTCAGCATTCCTTGAGAAGTGTTCTCACCCATTACTCATTTTCTCTCAACATTTGCTCCTCTGTGGTATGATTCAGCCATAGCACACAGACACAGGTCCTTAATGGAAGCAAACCTCAAGTAGATCAGTACAATGGGACTTCTGTAAATGAAATTACTCCTCCAGAACTCTGTTTCAGAGAGGCACATACTAAATTTTGACCAGCTACACAGGGAGCTGTAAAACACACACACAGATCTCATTTCTGAGAACATTAATCAGCATAGCTGTCTCCAGGAATTTCATCTGACAACCCCACAGGCTGAAAAGTAAAAAGATCAGCAGGTGGGTGTCTTGTAGCAATACACACCAAAATTCACCAGTTACCTGCTGAATTCACACTGCAATATGAACAGCTTAAAAAAAAAATTAATCAATTTTTAAGAACTCCAGTTCTACTTTACATTCAAGCTGTACTAATGCAAACTCTCTACTGTTATTCTCCTTTGCAGTTACTTTCTTGTAAAAAAGAGCTAGAGCCTTCCATTTCTTATCCTATTCAATAAACAGGTATCATCAGCTAATGTTTGTCCAGGAAATGCCTTCAATATCATAAAAGTTTCTACTACTGCACTCAGAAATCATTTCTGTAGTCTCCACAAGTTAAAAAACAGTTAAGGCTGAACGCACTCCCCTCTGTGTGGGATACATTTTGTGCACACGCATGCACAGAAAGAGGAGTGTCATTAAAGCAGCTTCAAGGAAATTAATTTTAGGTCATCAGTTTTAAGGTCTTGATTTGCTGGGAGATAGCAGCAAAAGCCAGCAGATGGATTCAAAAGGGCAAAGGGAAATAAGTGTCTCTGAGCCATATCCTGCCTTGTCCAATTACAGAATTATGCAGGCAAGTCTAATTTCAGGCACAGGGCAATGTGCCTATATCCATGCTTAATTCATCCACCAGGCATTTGTTTATCAAAGAGAGTCAAGCTCTGAATTACGAGCACTGTGAGCACGCACTTGTCAGGGTGTGGGTGTGTAAACGAGGCTTTGAATTGCTCAGAGAGGTCAGGCAGAGAAGCCAAGCAGGAGTGGCAGCTCAGGCTGTCTTCCAGGATGAGGTGACAAAACTGAAGACTGAAGGGTGAGAAAGCTGCTCCCTTCCCTACAGAGCTGCCTCTGCTGTGCTCTGATCAAGGCTTTAGAGAGAACCTTGGTCACTCTGGGGACACTGAACGGTGCAAGTGGAAATGCACAGGTGGGATGGAAATCTCTCACCTCCATTCCTCACCACCCCGCCAGACAAGCTCCTCTCTGTGAACATGGGGAACAGCCTCCACACCCCCCCAAAAGTTCTCCCAGCTCCTGAAGGATCAGAAGTGTTATAGCAACAGACAATCCCTTCTTCAGCAGCCTGAGATCTGAACAGACCACACAAACCAGCATTGGCTGGGCTGGGGTTACTGGAGGAGGAGGCTGGAGAAGCCACTCTTCACACCTCACCCCTTTGTGTCTGCAGAGAAGTCTGCAAAACAGTCAGCCCATGGCATTTTCATTGGTAAATACACTGCTTAGGGCAGCTGGATGGAAGAAGCAGATTAAACTAGTATCTTCTGAGAAAGCAAAACCACTCATAGGGCAGCACCACAATTTACTAATTTTTATCATTTCAATTATGAAGTTTTAACTTGGTAGAAAGAATGACAGCTATCTAAATGGGATTTAAAAGTAAAACTGGAAAGCCCAACTCATCAGAAAAACAAAGGTTCATAAAATCTGTTTAATACTCAGAAACCATTGCCAATCCACATCTCAAATCTGCATGACAAAAGAAATGGAGAGCCACACAACTAAATATTTACACTCTTAATGAGAGTGTAACACACTCACAACACACCTCTTAATGCATCTTTTCAGACACTCAGAGTTTTCTGAAACTGCCAGGCACTGCTTTCAGCTTGTCTAAAATCTCCCAGCAGTGTTAAAACCTCTGGGAACACTCGGCCTGCTGTCATAAAGGGAATGATAAAAGGGAATAAAGGGAATTACAAAATAGGAGAAAGTTTGTATGCACAGCTGGTCCATTCTCCATCCACATCTCTTGCTACTCACTAAAAATAACATATAAATAAAAGAATAACACTTTTTTCTTTTCTATAAAAATACTCTTCTAAAGTTGTCACACATTTCCTCAGGTTTATTCAAAACCTGGCAGAGCATTTATTAACCAGCAAGCATCTGAGCTGGCAAATGTTCAGGTTTATCTCCCTCTTAGTTCTTTCCACCTCTCCCAATTCCTTCGTTTAAGTCAAGTTGAAAAGGAAGAAGTGTGGAAGTGATTANNGTGGAAGTGATTAGACAAAAAAAAAAAAAAGCTACTGAGGAGGTCCTACAAAGATAAGCCTTATCAAACGTCACAGCAGCTCCAAACAAGACAAGAGTCACTTTCATTTCCCACCAAAGTACATTTATTTATGTGACCAACCCCAAGCATTACACAAGAGTACCAGGAAGTGAAGCCCTCCTGGGCAGCAGGGATGACAGGTACCTATGAAGCAAGCAGAATGGTAATGCCTGCCTTGGAAAGCAACAGAGAGAAATCTCACCTTGCCCTGGCCACAGTGGGAACAAGAAGTGGAAGGTGACAGCAGGCAGGGCTGTGGGAATGCTCTGCAATGCTCTGATCTTGCAAGGGCATCATCACTGGTGGCCTCAGGCAGAGGAGTCTGGGAGGGAGCCCTGGCAGAGCCCAGCGAGGGCAGGCTCTGGATCCTTGGGGTTTCAGAAGACAAGGAAGCAGAACATGCTGCAGGACACACAGAACACAACTCAGACAACTTCCACTGTCTCTCCATGTCACATGTTCTGCAACATTTCCTCCCCAAGCTCCCACCACACAGGCGTGTGAGCACCACCAGCTCCTGCCCTGCACAGAGCCCTCATTCTCCGAGCCAGTCTGGCCTTATAAAAACAAACGTTTCTCTTTTCTCAGTCTTAATCCTGACTTCCAGGGAAACAGAATGGTTTTTACATCTCTCTATTTAATTTCATATCAGAATTTCACTGGAGGTCACATTCACATTTCACTCCTCTGCCATCTGCTTTGAAATTCCCAGTATCAAAGGAGTCCATACCTTTGTGCTTACAATTTTGCAGTCCTATTTTACAACTGGAGTGTAATTTAAATAAAACACATGAAATCCAGAGCAAGATCTAAAGTCTTGTAGTTCTATTTTCACTATTAAAACCCAATATAGCTAATTCTTTACTCAAACAGATCCTTTAAAAGGACACTCCAATGCCTGAATAACCCTTTTCATACTCTTAAAAGAGAGCCATTTCCAAGCTTGACCATCCCACCTCACAGCTCCAGCACAGCAATCCTGCAGCACATGCAATACAGTCACAGCACTAAGGGACATTCTCCTGCAATATCCCTGTCACCCAACACCAGCAGGGTCAGAGAGCACAACACTTTATAAACCACTGAGACACTGGGTAATGAATATTAAAGCTTGGTTCATGCAACGATTCATTTCCGCTGCCCTCCTGGCCTTTATGGGCAAACACCACTGTTTACCATGTTTATTGATCTTCTGTTATCCACTGCCCATCAGTTCTCTTCCCTTTGAGAACCCCAACTGCACTAGGTATTGATTTGGACTTTGCAGAGCAGAGTAACACACCTTACTGTCAGGTGAGGAGAGAGTTAAACAGGAAAGACAATGAAAAGTAGGAGTTTTGAGGAGCAGAAAGGCAAGATCAGAGAATAAACCCTTTTTTATCATGATATTCTCATGTCTCTCCAAAGAGAGACAAATGGCTTCAACAGAGACAACAGTACCCAGAGAACAAATACAACTGGTAAATAATAACACCACACCTTGGAACTCCTCTCCTCCCAGAGGGTGAAGGAGGAAATAAAAACACCAGCAAAACTCACAGGGATTACTGCACACTGCAGACACCTCAGTC
Organism: Thryothorus ludovicianus; assembly: GCA_013397245.1. Taxonomy (NCBI): domain Eukaryota; kingdom Metazoa; phylum Chordata; class Aves; order Passeriformes; family Certhiidae; genus Thryothorus; species Thryothorus ludovicianus. The sequence goes on from VZTB01003836.1 coordinate 611,248, forward strand.
ACTCTAACCTACTCTACCATCAAAACTTGCTCCTGTTTTCTCTCTCCATTTCCAACAGAAGCAAGACTGGCCTTGGCTAACACAGGAAGTCATCAAGCAGTGCCTCTCAGATGCTTTAATTGAGCAATTTCAACTTAAGACACTTGGGTTTTTTATTTTTCAGAGATAATGGTCATCAAGGAGTCCATGAAAGGAAATGATGAAAGAGGCAGATTCTGCATTACCAAACTGGTCTGACTGGGAGTCCTGCACTACACTGGTCTTATTGTCACTGTGCTGACCAAAGAGGGGGAATTTTGCTCTGTATAGACCCAAACTCATGAAACCAAGTTAGCACACGGCAGCCTCCAGTGCAAAACTCCAACAAGGACTTGTGTGAAAGAATGTAAAAATCACCTTAAACTACTTAAAATTCCATTTGTGAAGCACATAAATACTTTAGGACCTGTGGCACACAAAGCTTGGCCCAAATCCAAGCAAATCCATTCCCTTACAGCCCTTCTGAAGAGGACACCAGTGCTGTCTGCAGGAGGTCAAACCTCATCCCTCACAAGGCTGGGAGGGAGCAGGGGCTGAGGCTGCTGGGTGAGGATAAACACTCCCAGCCAATACACAACCTTCAGGTCTTGCTGTCTTAAACTGGAAATGGGATTTTAATCAATAATTATTATTAACCTTCTGCCTTCAAACTTCTGTGTTTGGCATGTTAACAGAAGCTTCATAGAAACCAACCTCCAAGAAGAGATAATTCACAATTCTGTCAATAACAGCTGATCATATATTTTTATGACATAATAATTGGGATTTTTGTCCAGAAAAGATGATTAATTCAACCACTTGGAGTACAAACACTCCCCCCCAAACCAAACCCTTTACTTTGTCTATCTGAACCATTTAGCATAATCCTTTATAATAAGGAGTGGCACACTTTTTTTTTTTCTGTGTCAACAGTTCTGATATGATATTGTTCTCTCAGTAGCTCAATGTTCTACCCTCCTCTGCCTTGAAAGAACAACACATCCTTTCAAGTGTCCACTTTGCATTACTTAAAAATGTTCATGGCCTTTATCAGGCACATGTAGCACTCTTGTGCACTTCCAGAGTTGGTTTCTACTCTGAATACATCTCTTCTAATACAAAGTACACACTCATGACAGCTCACAGTATTAACTCTTATCTTTATTTCTCTAATCTCTAAGCCCACATTATGCTCTCATTTTCCAGCATACACTGTCATCTGATTGTTTCATTTAGGGCAGTAAGGGTTTCTAGAACATTTCTTTATTCATGGATAAATGTTTTAGAGCACACTGAATTAGCATTACTACTGTGGACATCTGATACCTCAATTTCTAGCTTACCAAAGAAAAAGAATAAAAATCCAAAGATTTGAAGGACTTTTCCAAGCTCCAAGACTGTGTTTAAGACCAGAATTTACTTACCCTCCCCTCCATTCTTTTGAAACCTACAGTTTATCTGAATAAACAACCTTTATTTTTCTTCAGCTCTCAGGCAGGTATCCTTTACATTCTGCACACACACCACAATTTATTCATCTCAGAGACAGAAACTGGCTAAAGCTCAGTCCTTGAGAGCAGGACAGGGGAATGTGTCCTTACCTATGCCCAGTGCCATGCCCGTGTCTGCTCACCTTCACCCACACAATTTAACTCTGCTGGCCTTTCAGATATGCCACAAGAAAAACCTTCTGCTTTCATCATGTGGAATTATCAGAGCTGGCACAGAAGGCAGGGGTAGAGCAGCACAACCCCCAAACTGGTAACTGAAAAGCTGCTTGAATGCAACAATGCATCCTCAGTCCTCGAGCTACATGATTTTAAATGTATTTCAGTTTTATTAGCCTTTTATTTGCTAAGTAAGTTTTGCATACCCCCTTACTTTGTTTACACACCTACCACAACAGAGAAATGTGGCATTACACATTATGTCCAGGCTCCCTGCTCCACATTCCATACTCTGAAAAACAGATGGTTTAGCAGTTCTTTAGTTAGAAACAACTAAGAGTTGGTCTCACACAAAAAGAAGTATGCAATTAATACACACTATTGGGCCGTGTCCTTCTTCAAGTTTAACTTTGGATTTTATTCAGTGATTTTTTTTCCATGCAATAGGTAATTTCAGTGAGTTCTTTGCATAGACCAGAAGTGTTGTTCACATGAGAAGTGTTCAGCTTGGCAGTACAGCTCCCAGGCAATACCATACCCCAGCAAACTCCAGTGTAAGACATCTGTGAGCACAGAATCAGCTTCTTGGTCTTTTACTCAAGGGAGAAAGCACTCTGCACTGCTTTAGAAACACTACCTCAAGCCTCAGCACCTACTTGGGGCATAATTAATATGCCACCCACAACACAGCACCTTGCTGGATCAGCTTTGAAGTCAGACAAAACAGTAACCTCCCATAAATCATAAAACAGCATGATGTCAGAGTCTTTAAAAGTCAATTTTAACATCCCAAATCACTAGTTTGCCCTTCTACACTTAAGGTAAGGTGCTTTTATCTCTCATTTAGCACATTTTCAGTCCTAAGAAAATCAAAACAGGGTACTCACACTGCCTGAATTTTATTCAATTTGGGAATACTAGGTTATTTTAGAACTAAAAAGGCAACATCTTCTTGTAAAAATACGTGCCCTTGAAATTGTGAGCCTACCTTATTTTTCCCGAGTTACACAGGCAATATCATCTTGAAAGAGGAGTATGACAAAGCATCTTAACAGAAGATAATCTTACAGCACTGTAGACTAACACTAATTCATCTTACGGTTATAACACTTAAGTCGCANGGAATTATCAGAGCTGGCACAGAAGGCAGGGGTAGAGCAGCACAACCCCCAAACTGGTAACTGAAAAGCTGCTTGAATGCAACAATGCATCCTCAGTCCTCGAGCTACATGATTTTAAATGTATTTCAGTTTTATTAGCCTTTTATTTGCTAAGTAAGTTTTGCATACCCCCTTACTTTGTTTACACACCTACCACAACAGAGAAATGTGGCATTACACATTATGTCCAGGCTCCCTGCTCCACATTCCATACTCTGAAAAACAGATGGTTTAGCAGTTCTTTAGTTAGAAACAACTAAGAGTTGGTCTCACACAAAAAGAAGTATGCAATTAATACACACTATTGGGCCGTGTCCTTCTTCAAGTTTAACTTTGGATTTTATTCAGTGATTTTTTTTTTTTTCCATGCAATAGTAATTTCAGTGAGTTCTTTGCATAGACCAGAAGTGTTGTTCACATGAGAAGTGTTCAGCTTGGCAGTACAGCTCCCAGGCAATACCATACCCCAGCAAACTCCAGTGTAAGACATCTGTGAGCACAGAATCAACTTCTTGGTCTTTTACTCAAGGGAGAAAGCACTCTGCACTGCTTTAGAAACACTACCTCAAGCCTCAGCACCTACTTGGGGCATAATTAATATGCCACCCACAACACAGCACCTTGCTGGATCAGCTTTGAAGTCAGACAAAACAGTAACCTCCCATAAATCATAAAACAGCATGATGTCAGAGTCTTTAAAAGTCAATTTTAACATCCCAAATCACTAGTTTGCCCTTCTACACTTAAGGTAAGGTGCTTTTATCTCTCATTTAGCACATTTTCAGTCCTAAGAAAATCAAAACAGGGTACTCACACTGCCTGAATTTTATTCAATTTGGGAATACTAGGTTATTTTAGAACTAAAAAGGCAACATCTTCTTGTAAAAATACGTGCCCCTGAAATTGTGAGCCTACCTTATTTTTCCCGAGTTACACAGGCAATATCATCTTGAAAGAGGAGTATGACAAAGCATCTTAACAGAAGATAATCTTACAGCACTGAAGACTAACACTAATTCATCTTACGGTTATAACACTTAAGTCGCACACAGGAGTTTAAATCAACCTGCGCTGTGTACTTCATTTCCCAAAATTAAGGTCAGGAGATCCTCAAGACGTTTGCTAACAGATACAAATCACCAAGAAGTTGAGCACAAACATTTAGAAGGAACTTTAGCACACGCTGAAGCTCCACAGTACTCAGGTTCAGCCCCTGAACTGCAAAGAAGATAACACAGATGACACTGAAAATCAGAAGAGAAGCAGAAACCAAGGAGCCGACAGCTAGGGCAAGAGTGAGGAAACAGTTTTAGCAGACAGGAAACCTCTCGCCTTTGGTAGTAAAAGCCAACTGAAAAATTCTGCCCTGGTTCCAGCAGGAGCGAGCGCTGCCGCCTCCTGTGCCGCTTGTTTTTAAGGTGTCGCTCGTACTCCGGCAGCTCCGGCTCGGCAAACCCCGCTCCCGCTCCCGCTCCGAGGGCTCCGGGCTCCCCCATCCCGCCCGGCCCCGCTCCGGCCCGGCCCCGCTCCCCGCGGGCTCCCCCCG
>VZTB01003836.1:616109-627270 GCA_013397245.1 Thryothorus ludovicianus
CCAGCCGTGCCGTGCCGTGCCGAGCCGTGCCGTGCCCAGCCGAGTCGTGCCCAGCCGTGCCGTGCCGTGCCGAGCCTCCCGCGCCCCGTGCGGGCCGCCCCGGTTATCCAGGAGCGCGGCGCTCGGTGCGGGTTTGTGTCACAGGCTCCGTGCGGGATTCCCCGCTGACAGCGCCGGGCTGCGGCAGGACCAGGCGCAGAGAAGCTGGGTGGTATCTAAACATTTCAGAAATGGCCAAAAATTATCGGCTCCCTAACCGAGCGGGCACTTATCCCAGGAAACGTGCCCTGGCAGAGGTCATTTTATTTACCCTTCATATTTCCCAATTTGCAGCACACAGAGAGAAAAAAAATTAATTCTCTGTGTCAAAAGGTTGTTTTCTCAATAATGGTCTTATGCAATAAATTACAGCCTTCCTACTGTTTTTACCCTTTACTTAATTGCTCAGGCTTCTAAAAGCTGTTAGTGATGACATTACAGCATTACACCGGGTCAGACTGATGCTGGCCCAGGTTTCTTTAGTCAACCCTTGGGTTAATTTGGCTGTGCCAATTATCTTCTCTTTAATAATTTCAATTTGAATTAAATAAAAAATCCTACAAGATCTTTCAGACTCTTCATTTCATACCAGCCTTTAAATTTATTATACTTTCTGAGGGAATGGGACAAAATTTATTTACTAACCAACATTTAGTGCGATATGTCAGCAGAATTCAAATGACTCCAAAGTAGCCATTGCAAAGAGTTAAGAGTAAATTATTAATTTTTGAACAGTTTGCTCTGTTACCTGCGGCTGTAGCTGTGCTGAGGTCTGGGGTGCTGTTGCATCAGGCATCATTCACATGGTACATAGCAGGGGTTGCAGTCTAGGTCAGGAGTGGGTGCAGGCAGCACTCAGACTGCTTCTCTCGTTAAATGGCAGTGAGAGTTCAGTGCTTGTGGAAGGGAATTATTCACAGGCATCTTTGAGTTCTGTTCTTAAAAGCAGGATTCCTGCATGTAAGGGAAAACCAGAGTTATTGAGAGCAGCCAGTGCTTGCCAAAATCTGCTTCAGTGAGGAATGGCCTGAGCTCACCAAAGGGTCAGAGCCTTCAAGCTGTTGGATGTCCAAGCACTTGAACTCAGCAGAGTCTTAAGGCTCACAGCTGAAGGAACTCAGCAAAAGACTGCATTGTGTGAGCATCACTGCAGCACCTCAATTTAGTCTTAATTTTTTTAATGAAAGAGACAACATTCTATTTGAATTACAGGTACAAATGTATTCCTCTAGGACATGTTTCTGTTCATGGCAGTCCTTGTATTTAGGAAGACCTTTGAATCCTTATACAAAGCTGATGTTAATGTTTCCAGAGTCTGGAGATAAGATAATGGTTGTTTCCTTAACAACAGGTTTTCCCTGCTGGAACTGAGCCTATGGCTGAAACTGTGGCTGACAGGTTGGTTTTGGCTGTGTTAAACTACAGCCAACTCACTGGAGTCTCTGAAGCTTTTTCTGGCCTCTCTTTGCATGTAACTCAGAAAACACATGGACTGAAACTCCTGACCTCAAGATAAAGATTTGTGCACCTGGAGTTAGGTCCTTAGCAGAGGCTTCTTCCACAGCATGGTACATGTTGAGCAAAGGCTGGAGGCAGCCACTGGGAAAAACTGGTGGAAGAGGGGGAAAAGGAAATACCTCAGAATATTTGAATCACTCAATGCTGCAAGAGTAAATCCTTTTGTTGGATTACTTACCTTCCACCTATCCTACAAAAAGACAAGAGAATAAAGAAATGCTTGTTTATTTTTAATATTTCTCATGTATAAATATACAGTCATTCTGAGAAACAGCAGTCTGCAGGGTCTAGAAACAGGTATCTACAGTCAGGAGCTTCTTTTGAAAATAATTACTTTAATCTTTTGGAATATGTGAGGGAGACATTTAAATGCCTTTGAAAGCAGTGCTTGAGCTGACTGTAAAATTATAGAAAATATTTCTTCCCCCAGAGCTACTGTGAGGATCAGTTCATTTCTCTGTAATGCCCCCATCAGAATTTCACAGCTCAGGGCAGTTTAAAGCCTCTACTTTTGTGAGAAAAGAACATTACATGAGCTTTGGGGTTCCACATGGTTTTCACAAATATTGTTGCCGTCAGATCCTGGGGAAGACCCAAGAGCTGCAGGACAGCCCTGCTTGCAATTTTATGCTGAGAAGCTTTAAGAGGAATGAGGCAGCTGCTGAGCCTGAACGTGTGAATCCTGGCAAACACGAGGTTGTGTGTGAGAACAGCTTTACTGTTGGTTTGTTTGGGTGTTACCAGTGCAACATCAAATGCAAGGGAAAGAGGCTTAGCATGGAAAAAACCCAAACAAGGCTCCAGCCCACCAGTGTGTACAGAACCCACCAAGGAGTGGCAACGCTGGGGCTTCCCAGTGCTTCAGCTGGCTCTGCTTGTGGGAATGGAGGGGAGCATGAGCGTCCTGGAAGCCACATTCCTTCCACAGCACTCGTGGGCCCATCTTCTGCTTGTCAAACACCCCAGTGAGAGTGTTCTCAGCACCTCCCAGATTCTTTCTCTGCCAGTGTTTCACTGCTGTCTTTGGATTATCTAACTTGCAAATTGCCCATCCTGTCCTCCACCCCACCGCTTCTCCCCACACTGATCCCAGCCCCTGGCTCCTTGCTGGCACAGAGTGGCACAGCCTGGTCACACCCTCCCCAGCCAGCTCCCCAAGCCTGGCTCCAACTCTGCTTCTCTGGTTCTAAAATCCCCCTGGGAACTGTAGAAATTCTGAGCTCTTGTTGCTTCCTGTGCTAAAGCACATTATTCTGGCGTTTGGGGTTTTTTAAATTGCTGCTTCATTTTTAAAGCTGAGCTGAGGATAGATCACAGAATCACAAGATCGTTAAGGTTGGAAAAGACATCCAAGATTATTGAGTCCAACCTTTGACTGATCATCACCTTGTCAGCTAGACCAGAGCACTCACAACTCCTCAATTACAAAAGCAGGCAGGTCTCAAATCCAGCTGTAAAACAAAATGTCCAAAAGAATGGTGGAGAGAAACTACATTAAAAACTTACAGGAATTTAGTCTTCATTTGCCCGTGCCTATTTCCCTCTCTTTTTTAAATTTTAATTTATTTAAGGTGTCTAGACTGCCAAGTATCTGTGGAGAGACAGCTCTATGCAATTGCTCACGTCAAGTCCTTGCACTCAGAGAAGACACATTTCCAGAGCCAGAGGAGGTTCCAACTTGCACCCTCCTCCAGCACAGCCTCTGGTGGCTGCCAGGAGCCCAGGTGGCTTCACAGGACAGGCTAAAGCAAGGCCAGCAAGGTGTGCAGAGGCAGAGCCTGTCGAGGTGTGGTGGTGCTGCCAAGGTGACACCCAGAGCAGAGCTGTTCCCAGGGAAGGTGCTTTGCAGGGCAGCCTGCGTCAGGCAGCTGCAGTGCTAGGAATTTCCACTGGTTTCTCTCAGACCTGCAAAACATTCTGAATGATTTTCACATGGATTTTTCTCTCCCTGACACTGGATCCAGACTGGAGAAATGGCTAGAGCACACCTGCAGCAATGCCACCCATCACTGGGGCAGGGGCAAGTCCCTGGGCCACCCAGGATAGCTGCGTGCCTGCTGCCAAAGTCACTGCAAGGTTGTACGAGCTGCTATCTGTATTTCAGTGCACCTGGCAAATGTACAAAACTCTGAAAGCCTGAAACCTGATCTGCACATGGTGGAGAAGTCAATACTCCTCCCTCCACAGAGACCTTGGTGAGGTAGGATATTGTGGCTGAGTGCTGGAGCACTCCAGAGTGCAACTGTGGCAAAATCCAAGGCTGGGGGATACAGTGGCACTAAGGCTGCAGTTTGTCTGTGCAGGGATTGCACCAGAAGGCTGTGACAATAATGTCAGATGCTACAGACAATTTTCTGGTAATCAGGAAAAGCAAAGCACAAAATAAACAGTGTGTCCTGACCTTTCAGCTGCAAATCATTCACCTATTTTAAATCTACAAGTAAATTTAGTTCTGACATTACAGAACAGCTGAAGGTACGTGTTTAAATCAGGCACATACACAGCAAGTTTTCCACGTGCACAGGAGTATTAACACCAGGCAGCAGCACCCTCCTGCTCCTGCCTGGACAGATGCTATGGTTCTACACTGATGGGCCTAATTTCAATGGTTAGTTAAGGGAAAAGAGCATTGACTACAGACTAGAAATGAACAGCAGCCTTTAGATCCACAAGTCCAAACCAACTGTCAGGAGGTCCATAATGTTTTTTGGGGGCAGAAGGAGAACATATGGTCGGGCCATCTCTGGTGATTTTATTCCCCCTTGTCTTCACAGGGAAAGTCAGAAAAAATAATCTGAATTAATAACACCTGTGACTTGAAAGTTACACAAGTGAGTTGTGTTACCCAGAGTTAAAGTGGCCTTCATTTGATTTAGCTTTCTTCATTTTCCAAGTAAAGTACACTAAATCAGATTAATGCCACTTAATTCTGAATATGAATATCTGTATAGGTCTTAATAGAATTTAACTAATCTACTTTAAAATATAATTCAGCTCAGGTTTCCTGAGTGTCCCCTTCAAGGAAAGACTCACATCAATAGACTTAATGAGAATTGTTCCTCGATTGTGCTGGCATGAGATCAAAACATCACTATCATAAAAACAGCCACATTTTCCTGAGATGTCTTTGTTCTGAGAGCAGTAGCACCCGACCCAGAGCTGAATCTATACCTGCTGAAATGGAATCAGAAATGGCAGCATGAAGTGAACTCTCAGTTACAAAAGAGGGATAGAACACTGACTTTGGTTTCTCCAGCTGAGATGGAGAACAGGCAGAGGTGGTCAGGGTCATTTCCATGTTTAAAGGTGTAAACAATATGCACTGTTTTCATAAGGCTATAATATAATTGAGGCTGACGTGCAGTTTTAGACAGTGTAATTTCAAACCCAAATGTTGCTAGAACCTTTATGTCCATGAAGTTCACAGAGGTGTGAGGAATTGCTGTCTCTGTGACAGTAAATTGTAACCTTCCACTGAGCAGCAGCATCCATGTGGCACACATCTGCACTTCCTTTTCCAGCCGAGCTTTGCTGGGGAGGCTGGGCCTAAACAATGAGAACATGAAGGTGCAGTCATACCCCAAAGCAAACAAGAGCCCAGCTTTGAAAGCAAATGCAGGTTTGGTGTTTTCTGACAGAGCACTCAGTGCCTGTCCAGTCACACAAAATGACCATAGCCAAGATTCAATCCTCCCCTGCTCTCCATACAGCCAACCACCATGGCAGCTCCATCCTGGCCCATTTCTCCAACAGATCCTGACCCAGCCTCCAAAGCCAAAAGTTCTCAGTGCCTCCACGACTGAATTCTTGTTCTGGACTTCACATTCTCCTTTAGCATTTTAGGAGGAAGATCTCAGCAGAGAGATACATTATTTAATGTCTCACTGTACTAATCATTCAGGTGGCTAAATAAGGAACCTGTGCTCCTTAGGATATCTATGTAAGCAATGAAAAGGGACAGGTTCCAAACAGGACTCTCAGTGGCAGGACTGGAGAGCAGAGCAGCCTCTTAGCTCAGACATGCCAGGTAGGTGTCTCTGAGAATATTCTGCTCACCTCCCCTGTGTAATTTTCATGATCTGATGCATAATCCAGTCTCCAAACCTGCCCAGGTGCCCTGACCCTTCTGTCCAGCTCCTGAAACCATCCCCTATTGCCACTTTCTGCAAACAGCATCACACTGAGCAGGGCAGCATCTGGCTCCACGTGACCTTGGGGTTTGCTCAGAGTGCCATTAAAACATTCAATTAAATATTGCTCAGTAATCTATCCAGCAAGAATTCCTGAGTCAAAATTTCGAGTGCTGATGGATAATGTAATATGTTTTCTACATAAATCCAATGAGATCTAAGGAATCAGATAGGTACATGCAGAGGCTGGGCTGGAATAAAAAGTAAACATGTCTAAGCTTTTAGAACATCAAATCCAGATTCCAGACAATATTAAAACCTTCCAGATTTAAGTGAGACTCAGCAGTCAATGCTGCCTTCCACTGCATTTAGACAGAGAATTAATCTTGATATTCAAAGCCTTCCAAAACTTGCATGCTTTAAAAATAGCAAAATTTATTTCTCTTGAACTATGGGCTTGTAACAGCTATTTAGGAACATCTTACTGAAGTCAGATGGATCCTGAGCCTCCCCTGGGGATGGTTTAGATGTCAGTGTTCATCCATTAACAGATTGGAAACTGTCCAGGGCAATATTGCAAGAAAACACACTAGTGCAGGCTTTCTTCCGGTTTCTTCCCCTGTTAAACAAGACTCACTGAGCAGTTCTCTACAAATAAATCCAAGGTTAAATATGATAAATAGGGCAAGGAATTCAGAGAAATGCAAATGGGTATTAGCAATGCATCCTGCTCGTTGGTCAAAGGGTTATTTCTAGTCAGGAGTATGGAGTAAAAACATTTGGGCAGTGAGAACCTCATCCTGCCCCAATTCCATCATTTATTCCTGCTCTTTGTTACTGATAATAAGTGTGCAAAGTTCTTACTCTTCATCAGCACAATGCCATGTGCTGAGTGTGTAAGCCCAACTGACACAGAGTTCAAAAGCTCATGAGACCCAAGCAGGTTTAGTGTTCCTTTCCCTGGATATTCCTTTGCATTAGAAACAACCAAGTTCTCATACACAAGCAGGCAGCTGAAAGAGGAACAGCCACCCTAAGAAGGCAAAAGGACAAATCTGGAGGAGAAGCTGCTGCATTCAAGGTTTGTGCCAGCTGGGAAACAAAGGCTTGGAAGATGCAGGGAGGAGGGCAGTGCTCGGAGGACAGGGAGCTCCCAGCTCCTACAGGAACAGCCTCCTCTCCAAACCAGGCAGAGCCAGATGAACACGACAAGGACAACCTTGAGAATAAAAAAGTGCTTCTGGATAAGCACTGGCTAAAAGGATTGAAATTACATGCAGACAAAGAGAATATTGTCTGATTCCTCTGATTTTAGAGGAACCAGAATTTTGTACTTTCTTTGTAAATAAAAGGGCTGCATCAAAGTACCTGAGTGATCAATTTTCCCTGCTATTAGAAACAATCTGCTGGGCACAAAACCTTTTAAGTGCTTTGGTCAAAGACAGGACATAAAAGCTCCATTCATTTCCTCATGGAAAGGCAGAAACTTCATCCCTTTGACTGCAAGTGCACAGATCTTGAAGAGCCAAGGATGCATGAAGGGGAAATGTGCTGGGGACATGATGATGCTGACACTCCTCTGCCCTCAGCCTCATCTTTCACTGACAGAAGAACAAAGCAGGTGTAAAGCAGCTTTGTGATTTGTGCTTTGTGGGAAGCACCAAGTGACTTTGGACCAGTGAAATGACTCTAGAAGACACAGCAATGAGGAGCACGCAGACCTTTCCACGTTTGTATGCAATGAAGAAAACACAGACCTGACCTTTGTCAGCAGTCAGTGCACTCATTAGTGTGTCAGAGATAATAATGCTTACGCATGAAAATCTGACCTACATATGCTACAAAAGAGGAAAGGCAACAATTTACTTAAGTCTCTATTATACTGTTAATGATTATAAGCTGAAAAACTAGACCATAATGCAGGAAACTTGTAATTAAAAAGCATCAATTTTCATTTTCTCCTTGCAGGGGACATTAGTCAGGTTTGCTTTCCACAGTCCCCTTGGGAATACAGATAGACATGTGCTGTGTAATTCATTCTGGAACAGTCAGAAAGGAAACAACTCAGTGGGAAAGGATCAGCTTCAAGGAAAAAAAAAGGAAAAAAGGAAAAGGAAATGATAAAGACACCCCTTTCAGCGTCTCTTCTTTGACAAAGCACAGGTGTGTGTCAGGTTATTTCTAACGAGCCCTCGCCTCCCCCCAGCCATTACTGAACTGGATTTCCAGTGAACACAATGTTCTGAGGCTCCAGGGCTGAGCCAGCTAATACCTTCAGTCATGCTGAACATACCATCCTTCTGCACACATCAACTGGTCCCCAAGCTCCCTGGCAGGAATGTGAATCTCTCTTCAGAAGGCTGCAAATTTCCCCTCTCTGCTGCCTGAAGGTCCCTGACTCCTGACAAGGGTGGCCAGATCACCTGGAGGCTGTTTCAGACTCAGCATTCACAGGTGGAACCAGGTTTTCAACAGTGCCAATGTGTGCTGTAAGCTCATTTAGAGTGGCTCTTGCAGCCCTGAGGAAGTGCCTAGAAAATGTGATCCATCACTTTGTGTGCAAGGACTGCATTCAGACACCCTTGGCTTTCTGTGTTTCCAGCTCTGCCATGGATCACTGCAGAATCACAGCTCACCTCCAGCCACCCCTGAGCTTCTGCAGCTCTCAGCATGCCTAATAAGAATGCCCTTTAAGACTCCTGTTCCTTTAATCAGCATGAAGTTGAAATAAAAATATAAAAAAACCTCAAAGTAATAAAATCAAACCTAAGCTTTGCATTATGGGAGACTGTGGGATTTTCATCATGCTTAAATAATTTAAAATTATTCAAAAGCAATCTATATTTCCTATTGACAACCTCATATTAATTTAATAACCTCTGTGGCTGTAATTTTCATTAATTGACTTACACTCTGACCACATCTTAATAGACTTGACAATTTTTTCTCCTGTTACACTCTCACAGCCTATTATCAAGCTGGGGTGCAAAGTTCACCCCTCCCAGCAATACCATGATTCAGCCCACTTAAGACAAAGCTCTCATCTTTGTCCTGTCTTTGCCAACTTCTCTGTCCCCTCTGCTCCTGGGACAGGCCAGCAGCCCTCTTTATCACTGCCTTGGAAGCACTTCTCCCCACACAGGGCAGAGAGTTTCCTAAGCTGGTTGGGGCTTGAATCACTCCAGAAGGTCCCAGTGTGAGACAGGCTGGGAGGGTGCTGAGAGCCCCAGGGAGCTCAGGAGTTTGGCCCAGGTTAATTCCATGAGGATTCACTCAGGGCTCTGAGCAACACAAGTTCTTAGGAAAGACTCTTCTGCCCTTGTAGTGCTGTCTCATTGATTTGCAAAGTGAAATTGTGTCAGTCACAGCAGAGACTTGGCTCTGTGTGTGGTTAAAAAATGAATAAACAACAAGGCAGTGCAGAGGATTTAAAGCCAAGCTCTCCCTACGCAGAGCTGACAGGGCTTTGTGGAAACAGGTGTCACAGCTCCTCTGCAAGCACTCAGCAGGGCTTGGATCATGCCAGCTGAATAACTGTACGAGGATGTTTTCTTTTGAAGCACACGTTCCCAGGCTGGTGCATCACACAGGCCCCGTGGTGCCTCAGGACCCCCCATCCCCATCCAGGACTGGCACAATGGGAGCAGCAGAAACCTGGGTCAATGGTGCCTTCACCTGCAACTGGGCTTTTTATAAACATAAACTGTTTTTATAAACATAAATATTTTCTGCTTCTCCTAGTGGTCACCTTGCAATGATAAGCACAGGGATGTTCAGGATGAGCATCCACAGCACTGATTCTGTCCCAGCACGTTCCCCAGAGCAGCACCAACACCACAGAGTGTGCAGCTGTTCAGGTAACTGGACTGATGGGCTGTTTTTACAAACCTTATACAGTCTGGAGGAGTTCTCTCCACCAACCCTGCTCATTCCCCTCTGTCTTTCCTTTCATCTTCTTTTAATTTCCTTACTTCACTGTAATGAGCCTTCATGCCAAGATCTCCTTTCATCTCCTGAGTGAAACATTAAAACAAAAAGACAACTACAGAAAAATCAGGGCAGTAACCAGAGAACAAGGAACTGTCACACTGGTCACTTCTGGTTTTCGTTCAGTGAAAAAATTGTTATATTTTTTATCATTGCCCTGAAGGAGACCCTGATTTCATCTTCCACTCTTACACTCTCAGGATTACACAGAAATATATTGCTAATCTATTCATTTCGGAGGCAGAATCCATATTTACTATGACTAATAGTTTAGTTGTGGAATTTCTCCTCAAACAATACCTGTTGGGTCTGAATTCCTCTTAACCATGGGAATGTGGTCCAAACAGTGTGAGGTCCATTTCTAACAATCACACACAGTGCAGATCCAGGCTGATGGGGCAGAGCCTGAGAGCCTTTGCAGTGACAGCCTTGCCCTTTGCTGCTTTGTGCTCAATCTTTCATTTCATGTTCATGCCACTGTTCTGTTTGTCATCATTCTTTGCAGCGACTCCCTCCCTCAGGAAACTGTGATTTCTTCTGCTATTACATTTAAAATTTAAGTATAGTAATTATTTCCTGCAATGGTAAGAATTTTTTCAGCCTTCCCACTCAGCATGATAGTGGCTGGTGAGAAAATAAATTACCAATATAAATATAAATGCTCACATTTAGCTGAAACCTCTCATGCAAGCTACATTCTTATGACTGCTCAACTCTCTAATGGGAGCATTTATTATTTACAGTGGAACATTTCATAGTATGAAGGCAATAAGCCCTACTTTTTGTAATTCCTCAGATATGTCAAATTGCTTATTACCTCCCAAATAACTGCAGAAGTGATGTTTATCCAGCTTTCACCTATTCAGAAAGGTCTTGAAATTCTAAACAACAGAATGTGCTAGCATTTTAAATCTGTACTGATACTTTATTGCATTCAGTTTGAGTCCTAGTTTAATTGTTGGGTTTTTTTTCCATTTGATACCTCTGTTTTCCTCAAACTTTATTTCTTTTCCCTGCACCTGCCCTCCCCTTGCATGAGATGGGCAGTACTCAGTTTGACAGTGTCACCTCCTCTCCCCCAAAACCTGGGGATCAAGACAGCTCAGCGATGAACTGTAGCACAAAGAACTTGAACTGAACCAAGCTAACAAAGCAGCAGGTGGAACAACACTGCAGAAAAGGAAAAAAATGCTGAGGTTCTTTAGGAACTGCTC
The DNA here is from genome assembly GCA_013397245.1 of Thryothorus ludovicianus. Taxonomy (NCBI): domain Eukaryota; kingdom Metazoa; phylum Chordata; class Aves; order Passeriformes; family Certhiidae; genus Thryothorus; species Thryothorus ludovicianus. The sequence continues at coordinate 626,998 of VZTB01003836.1, forward strand.
AAACAAACATTCACAAACAGCTCACTCCCCTCTGGGGGAGGGGGAGAAGCCACAGGGCAGGTTTACACTGCACTTAGGGCGCTGTTCTGTAAGAGCGGCGGAGCTCGGTAAGAGGCGGGCGAGCGCTGTAGGAACAAAAAATTCCCCCGGCTCCGTTCATGGTTCAATGGAAAAGAACCGGGACGGGCACCGGGCCCTGCAGTGCCCCCGCAGGCCGGCAGGGGGCGGCCCGGGCCCTGCAGTGCCCCCGCAGGCCGGCAGGGGGCGGCCCGG